>CALNHX010003104.1:0-158568 GCA_940337035.1 Agriotes lineatus | reverse complement strand
TGCCCTCATTTATGACTTTGATTGGGTCAAACGAACATGAAACTAATAATCCTTTAAAAACTCTTAAGTACATAACAGAAAATAATTTAGCCTTTTTTATGTAATTATGTATTTGTGTCTGAGTTAGATTTTTTTAGAGTTTAATTTTTATGTATGTAGTATATACCGGGTGACTATAAATGATTGAAATTTTTTTTCTTAGGTTGGCACTGTTTATGTTGGTGGCACTGTAAGTCTATGTCAAATTCAATGTTCGCAGGTTAGGTTTTGCGTCATTCTATGTCAAAACATACGCAAAACCTAACCTGCTAACCTCGTATTTGACATAGACTTACAGTTCCACCAACATAAACAGTGCCAACCTAATAAAAAAAAAATTCAATCATTTATAGTCAGTCCGTAGTATTGTAATGGTATTAAGTCCACGACTCGACTCTGCTAGCAGTACAACATAATGAACAATTCAATAAGCACAGGGTTGGGGTGTTTTATGTAACTGCAATGTTAAAACTAAGAATTCAAACAGTAAATGCATTGATAATGAGATGCCAGAAATAATAAAGTAGATGAGTAAGGAACGCAGAAGGCAAAGCTTGTTTTTCACAGGGGTCGAAGTTGACTTTTAAATAGATAATAGTAAGCCAAACCGAAAGAAATTGATAGACACAAAAATGTTTGCTATGTGCTGGATAAAAGAAGCATAGTTTTTTATTAAAAGCCGATAAAAGTGAAATTTGTGAGGAATCTAAAAGGTAAAGAAAGATAGAATCAAATAACAGGACATTGCAAAAGAGCAATTTGAGATGCAGGCAGCAGAACATGGACGAAGCAAATGAGAAGTGATGAACTCGAATAAATCAGTGCATTTAAAATTACGATCAGTGCAAAATCAGAACAGTGGTTAACATTAAAAGTGTGTGTGCGGCGCAACCAAAACAATTTTTAGATGTAAGAAAAGACAATAACTTAGATTATAAGAAAATTTGTAAAATATATCTTATGTAATCAAACTTATTTCCATTCTGTACCATAAGTTATCAAACCTAATTTCTGTTAGTATTGTATCATGCAACCTAGATTCGAATTTGTTTAATAACAGGGGAGAACAATTGAAAATTATTACTTGAGAGTTGTTGAAATTTGTGCTCCATATTTTTATATATTTTTATCAATATACGAGATAAAAAGTATACCAGTTTATTGCACATGTGTCAGAGTACAAGTGGGTGTATTTTCATCGAATTCCGCAGCAAAAATTATAAAAATTCCATCATCGCAACTACGAGGAGATCGGGGCCGATTCAACTCCATTTTACGATCTTCGCCTACGGCGAAGAAGAGTATCCGAGCCATCATATTAGCAGTCTACGGCAGAGTCAAGGTCTGTAAGAACGCCTCCAGCAGATTTGACAGCGAGGGATGCAGAATTAGCGGAGAAATTCCAACGGCGTCATCTGAGCAAGGAAGCCAAGGCAGTCCATCGAGTTTACAAGGTACAAAATTAACCCTAAAAATAAGTGTGAGCGGCCGGAAATTGAGTGTCATACGAGTTCAAACCTTGATCAAGAAGGCCAGAGAATTTCCAAGGCTGCAGTTAAGCAGGATTTCGAGTAATTAACAAGGCGTCCCTAAAATTTGTGGTTATGCGGAGGTTTCGAAGCGGCAGGAAGCGAATTTAAACAATTGCCAATATTTGGACGGCGTCGGTCTGACGTCACAAAATACGTAACTGCTGAAACAAAAGTTTGTCGCCAAGCGCAAAATTTGAATAATTACTCTGCGAATTTTCATAATTTCACGAGTTTTATTAACTTTCAAAGCATCGCTGTTCGCACTAGTCAACCGATTTGTGATTTTGACAGATTTGTGGACCTTCTTGAGCTACTGCGTTTGAACTACTGAGTGTGTACAGTGCAGTTTCAGATCAATTGTAAATTACAGTCGGCTTCTGAACTCACCTGAGATTAAAGAGCTTGTGTTCTACCTTGAGCTAGAGTTTTTCCAATCAATTACAGTTGAATAAAATATACAGAGGGGCATATAATCTTTTATTTTGTGCAGTAAATAAGTACATTTCATATTTTAACCAGCCTAGTAATTTAATGACAGGCAAAGTTCAAACACAGTAAAATATTAAACAGAGAATTGTGTAGCGGGATTTGCTTTAACTTATATAACCTACACATTAATTAAATAATCAAACCAAGCATATAATTAGAGCATTCCATCGCTGTATATGTATATTTAACCATGTTATATTTTTTAATACATTTTTTTTAATTTAGCCAATTTTTTTAATACCTACAGACATAAGGGCGGCAATTTAAAAACCTGCATCGGGCGGTCAAAAGTCTAGCAACGGCCCTGATGACAACCATACATAAGATATTGCATGGATTCCGTACAATTTAACAATCAACTAAAAAAAGACTCGTGTGAATTGGTGCAAGGAAATGATCAAAAAATACAACCACGGTGCATCAAATGTAGTGTATAACATCTACACAGGTGATGAATCTTGGATTTATTGTTATGAGCCCGAAACTAAACAGCAGTCGACTGTATGGGTCTTCCAAGATGAGCCAAATCCAACAAAAGTTCAAAGCAAATGCTGGCCTGTTTCTTCGGTATAACTGGTCATGTGGCAATCATGCCTTTAGAGCAACGTAGAACGGTCAACTCTGAATGGTAACCATTTGTTTGCCACAAGTCGTCAGTGAAATAACGAAAATGAACCCCAGACGAAGGATCATTCTCCACCATGACAATGTGAGCTCACACACATTAGCTTTAACAACTGGCTATTTGACCACTCAAAACGTCGAATTGATGGGTCATCCGCCGTACAGCCCTGAGGTGGTACCCAATAACTTCTATTTGTTCCCTCAAGTGAAGAACAAACTACGTGGACAACGCTTTTCAACGCCACAAGGAGGTTTTAATGCATTCAAAAACCATGTTTTGAAGATAGGTACCTACTTTGGAGTGGAAAAACTGCTATGCCAATTGATTTAACCGAATGCACCCGTTGTCAGACGTGGGGATTGAACCCCTTAACGTGGCACAGCAACCGAGCTCCCTAACCGCTCAACCATGTTCTGCAGGACAGTACATACTTTTTAATGCCTGTATTGCTTTTATTTTGTCCCGAAAATTGACTCGCTTTAGTTGATTTAACACGAAAAGTCCCGCTTCAGACCTGTTGTACGCAATTTACTATTCATACACTTTACCCTAACCGCGGCGTGCGTTGATTGCATAAAAAAGCCATGCAAAAATCACATTTTTTGTGTTTGCTGATTATACAATGCTTACAATTTAAAAAAATGTAAAAATAAAATAAAACCTAGGAAGTTGTAGTTAAAAATCAGTGGCGTAGCTGTGGTAGGGCAGTTGGATGAGGCGCAAATGTGCCCCAATCTTAACATTTTTCATAAAACATGCAGAAAAATCATATCTTGGTGACAATTTCTGAAAAAATCTAAGCCTCCAACGCTCTTGCCCCAAAAGTCCCTACCGTATACCCCCACTACCCTGCCCTTGTAAATTTCTGGATGTCCCGCTTTACTGTATATACAAATTCTGGTCAGTTTACTGTATGTAGAAGACCTGTTTGCTCTGTTATCCCCTTTAACAGTATTTTTGGAGAGTATTTAATGTCCAATTTCTAATTAAAAGCTGAGACAAATTGTGTTTAACATTAACAGTAGCAAAACGTACGACTGCTAAACAATTATTCAACCAGCCCTTACAGGTAGAGCATCATATATATATACCCAGTACACAATCTTAGTACTATGATTACTGAAAATAACTTCCCTTGCATGTTTACTTTTGATGCTCCTTATTTTTAAAATTATTTTTTTAGGTACTTTCCCCTTTTGCTATTATAAAGTGCGTTATAAAGTGTCGATGATTATTATATAGCTCTACCCAGAATTCAGCGCACGTGGTTACTTGAGTTGTCAGTTGTTAATGGTCAAATAACGTTAACCTTTTAGAAACGTTATTCATTTTGTTCGTATGTATATTATTTTGTGTGAAACGGCCGTATGTTGTTGAATAGTTTTCATCACACCGACAAAAATTAAAATTTAAGCGCAATTTAAATGAAAAAGTTAAATAGTATTAGTAACGGGTGTTAGAAAACTCGAGTTATCAAAGTCACCTACGGAAAAAAATTATGTTTGGCAATACTGAAATGTATGGTTGGAAACACTGTAAGTCTATGTCAAATTCGATGTTAATAGGTTAGGTTTTGCATCAGTTTTGACACAGACTGACGCAAAACCTAACCTGCTAACCTCGAATTTGACACAGACTTACAGTGTAACCAACTATACATTTCAGCATTGCCAATGTTAAAATGTTACTGTTCTGTTATTTCTTAACGGCCTAGGCTGTTAAGTGTATAACAGCCATGGCTGTTATGGGGAACTTTTCAGTCAGGTTGACAGTTCTGTTATGGACAAATAACAAGTCGGTGTTATGAAATAGTTCTTTTCAGAACTGAAGTGCAATTTAATTGCCACAAAATGGTTTTTACTACTGAACAAGTTTTTAAGTAAAAAGTGACATTATGTGTATACGCAATCCATAACAGTGTATTATGTTATTAGGAGTAAACGTTATGCTTTGTGTGGCAAGATTGGATACGTGTGACTGATGAGCATAAGTGAATCAGACAAGTCCGAGCCAGGCACACAGTCACTTTTACTCCGAAAAGCATATACTCTTTATTTTCAAACGCCCGAACCAATATAAAAAAATGTATATTTCAAAAATTACGATTATCGAGAATTGACATATAAGTCAGTTCCCGACAATCAAGAAGGCCAATATCAAGAATATTCGAAAGTTAATCAAGTTTTGAAGTATTTTTACTCCGCTGCGCTGGTGTAAAAGTAATCACATTTATGCCTAGGCATAAAAATAGCGCATTTACCTTGTCAGTCACATAAGTTGTTTATGACGTTAACAAATAAAATAAGTTATATGACTTTCAAAAATTACTGTTTACCACAAGGCCGCTTGATAACTTCTTTTTTAACGCACATGCACTTTACTACTCGTAAATTCTATCTGGTGATCGGCAATATTTAAGTTTTTTGCACTTCATTTCTAGTAGCTAGGAAACTAGAATTAATATTTCTTCATTAGAACAATCTTGGATAACCCAATGTTTAGGAATATAAATCTCTAACATTATACTGTACACGTCCACTTAGGCAACCTTTCGTACACTAGAAAATTGCTGGTTACCTACTAATCACGGCACCTCATCAAGTATATTTACAGCAATATCTATATTAGTTATTATTAAATGTTGGGGTTTTTCAGTCGGTTAGATGTTACTATTATCTATGAGATCATTTCCTTAGAGGCATAATCGCATATCATATAGCATAGGTACTTAAAATAATTTCCAAATACAGGCTGAAAAAAAACAGAAGAATTAGTTAAAATCTACGTCATTACAAAGCCATACGAAATTATATTAGAGTGTACAATACCTTGACAGATAAAAGGTAAAAATTACCGAATATTATTTTGCATATTTAACCTAAAAGTGTAAAAAACCACTAAGAATATTCAACCAAGTTCGTCTAATGAATATACGCATAGCGTTTAGAATTCTTATGCACTGGTGACAAACCGTCAAGGCGCTGTTTGCATGTTAAACAAAGATAGCACACTCAAGTACCTGCTAATCCGCTGTAGCTTTATTAAATTCGTTAAACGGACTGTAGGTTCCATCCCGAGTGCATAATAAGTATTCCCGTATTTACTATGCAAGGGAAACATATTGCAAGGCTATTTCCCGGGAAAAATTTATTTGACATTAACTTTTCCTACATTCACTTTATTACCTCTTTTACATGTAAAAAATCGTTAATCCTCAACTTGCTTACTTTTTAAATATAGTTGTCAGTTTAACGTGAAAATACCCGGTAATCGTACATGTGCAAATATTGACTAATACTTGAATGTAATTGACGGAGATTTAAAAAAAACAAATATTTGATTGATGAAATTTTCGAAGAGAAAGACTCGCTAATACGTGATTGCTATTGGCTGAAATTTTAAAAACACAAACACTTGATTGGTGAAAATTTTCAAAGGGAAATGATCACTTACAATACCATGAGTAGTCAAAATGGGGCGAATATTTTTGCTGTTGTATGACGAATGTCCATTGCGCTTAGGTTCTATTGTGTCAACAATCCTATAAGCGCGATGGACATTAGTAGTGATACCAGCGTACATACATCAATCAAGTAGAGACACTCATGCCAAATTTTGAAACCTGTCTAGAGTGCCTGGGACAGTGCCTGGGGGGGGGGGTATTTCTAAGCTTGACTATCAGATGGCAGCACAAAGTTCTACCAATCAGAGCCAGTTAGCGGCGCCATCTGTTAGTACTATCCGAAAGTACCCCCCCCCCCAGGAGTCGTTCAAGGTCATCCAAATCGGAATTTTGACATCAAATGAACCGACAGTGAGTGTCTCTACTTGTTTGATTTATGTACGCTGGTGATACCACCGCAAAAATATTCGACTTAACTTTGACTAAGAATGGCATTCGAGGGACTATTCAATGAACCAAACTACTTTTTCAAATTAGTTTTCAGTAAATATAGCAACAAACTACTCAATTTCTATAGTAACAGAACACTAATATTGACTTTTTCTAATAAAAATCGCATTTGTTTAAAATGATGTGTTTTATCGGAGTTTTTCCACTGTCTACGGTGTATATCACACAACGTTTTAGGAGTTTTGATCTACTCCCGTCTTCAGGTTTTCCTGCTTAGTCCTGCGCAGAGAATTACAAAAATATTCTACTGTGCATACAGCGGTAAGATATATATATATATATATATAAGTTTCGAACTAAAATATATAACCGCCCTGGTGGCCTAGTGGTAAGAGTGACAGACTAGTAATTACAGCGATCAGCGGTCCCGGGTTCAAACCCCGGGGGAGGCAAAAGTTTACGAATAAAAGCGTACAATATCAGTCCTTCTCAGAACTAACCAGAAACACCTGAAGACGGCAGTAGATCAAAACTCCCGAAACGTTGTGTGATATACACCCTAGACAGTGGAAAAAGTCCGATAAAACACATCATAATAGACCACTGCCAAAAATGACATTCAGAGAACAACTTGTTTAAAATATTCACTTGAATACCTTCTGGGAAGATATATCCGCTGATATTTTTTTGATTGATCAAGAAATGTCAAATTCTGGATTTTCATTGATCACTTTTTGACAGATGACAGGTGAATTGAATAGTCAGTAATAATAGGACAAGAGGTCAAAATATTGTCGACAATAATTTTTGCGATTCAGATACGAGTTTCTGTGGCAACGAAAAGCAACAGAAACGAGACAATCTGAAGAGCAAAAATTGTCGGCAATATTTTTACCTAGAGTTCGTCTTGACAATTTAACTTTTAAATTATTGAAAATGGTCAATAAAAATACTCCTAACACTAAAATTCTAAATTCACAAAACTAGTAATCGATCCTAGCAACAGTTTTACAAACAAACAAAACTTTTCTAAAACTAAAATCCAAGTTATTTTTCATAAAAAAAAAATAGTTACAGAAACAATTGTCGCTGAAATAAAGCTCCTCGAAATATTGTCACTAAAATAATCGTTCGATTGGTAGTTTATTTTTAAATTGAAGAATGCCATTGGTTGACAATGACACCAGTTAAATTGTCATTTGTCATTTTCAAAACTACTTGCAAAAAAGTAATTCTGCTTCGGATATCTCGTTGCTGGCTCTTAGAGAGCTTACCTTTGATAGTAACACAGAAACATTGTCTAAACAGAAATAGAATGTTCGTTTAGGTCTATTTATTTAAACACACACGACTATAACAAATTACGACAATTTAATCAACTGAAAACTGTGAAAAGGGCAAAACGCGGTGATACACGTCTTCACCCTAACAGAACTGATTGCAAAGTGGGAAAGTGGGCGAGTCAAACCTCCAACCACCATCAACCTGTAAGTGGGGGTTGCGCAAAGCAAGCCCCGCGCTATTTGAAATTACGTAGATATACTATTTACCTAACACTTTCATAGTGGAATTTTATTACATTTATTAGATCGCGCTGTCATGCAATTTGGGATTTTCTTTCACGGAATAGTAATTATCTGAAAATTTTTGAGATTTTTGTTTCTGTTATTATTAAATATGGTTTTTAGTTCAGGCTTTCAAATAAACAATATGTTAAATATGGCCGTAAATACTAATATAAATGATATTAAAACTAAAATATAATTCTACATTTTCTTATGCTGATATTCTTTGCTTCTCAAACGTTGTCGTTTGAGTATATTTGTTTAGCGATTTTTCTTAGTTCATTGCTTTCTAGAAAACTCGTTATTAAAGAAGACTTTTAGCACGAAAATATGCTCGAATGTGTAGATAAAAGCAATAAATATAGGAAGTAACCTGAAAATATTTTCCGCCATGTGGATAAATATGAAATATACGTACCTACGTACGTTTCGTAAACACTACCAAATATTTTGATATTTGACTAGTACGTCATAAACATATAAACAGTGCAATTGTAAAAGGTCATATTTCGCTCAACAAACATATTTTACTAGTAGTACTCATACCTGAACTATCTTAATGGTTCTATGACACTACTCCAGTAAGATTTGCGAAGGACGGTTACCCCTTTATGCAAATTTTCTATTGTGTAAAGATCAAGTCACGCAGCATTGAAAAAACTAATAATTCTTTTGTTGACAAAATTCGAGGAAATGGTGATGTTCAATAAACAAACCAGTTCAATACCACTCTTCCACAATGTAAATTTGTAAAGGTGTATTTGTTTCAGTTCCGCAATGTACATTTTAGTAATCAAAATGTTATAATAATAAAGTTAAAAAAATGCTGGACTTTTATTGCAACATATATTGTAATTTATGCGACAAGTTCACGTCGAATATTAATCAGGTAGACAAGACACAACAAATCAGCAAAGCTGGTAGAGCTTTTTACGTGTTTTATAAATACCAATTAATATCGAAGTTGCAAAATAATTAATGCTAAACAAACACGAAAACCACTAAATTTAAAGGGCCACTGGTAAAGATGTTGCTGTTTACTATGCATAGCATCTGTATACATGTAGTTAAAATACTCGAATACTCAGAGGACTGGAACAAAACGGTCCGACGGGAAATTAATAGCAAAAGGTATACGGGAGAGCTAATATATTTATAGTTTCAAAAATCTACACTCAAAATGTGTAGATATTACGAAAAAGTAAACAACTTTAATCTCTAATTTCGTATTCTCTCAGAAAAAACTTTCAATTAACGTCCAAAATGGAAAGCATAAACTAGATCAGTGATCTCCAAACTTTTTTGCAAGCGTACTCGTAAGGCAGAAAGAAATAATAGTGGGTAGGTACCCCTCATACGGGATAGTGTCGCCGCTATCAATTCCTCGTCTATTTAAATCGTGTAATTTAAAAATGCAAGTTAATTTTTAATTATTTTCTTATTTTTTTCTGTTACTTGGCGTACCACCTGGGGTACGTGTACCCTACTTTGAATGCCACAGAAGTAGACAAATAACATTTCGTAGTTGCAAGCCCAATTGGTTTAGAATAATTTGCTTCCCTCCTTTAAAAATATGTATCGTGTAACTATTTCAAACCTGTGTTTAAATCCAATCAATCAAGATGTAATTAAAGCGAAAATTTGCACGAATTCATCGCATCATCACCAATTGTTTTAGTTATTTTATCGTAATTTTTTATTTCGTACTGGTAGCTATCGTACATATTCATAAAAACTACTAGATTCAGCTTTACGAAGACTTTGACATTTTCTCAAACTTAAGTTACAAGAAAATCAAAATTTAAAAATGTAGTGGTTTTATTTTAAATTCGTTTGGAAAACAGTCTCATAGGCATACGCGCCCTTTAAACTTATCGGCAACTAGAAATTATATTTACTCTGTAAATTAAACACATTTTATCTTTAACGGACTACGTAGTAAAAATAAAGTGTATCAGTCAAAGAAATAGATGCATGCTGAAGAAAAAAAACTGCTAAGAGGTTACAAATCTTGTAATTAAATCCTCTTGTCAACTAAAAACCGTTTTAACTGTTGACAGTTGTGTTTTAAAAAATTAAATTTTAAGGTTTTTACATCTATACGAAGTAGTATTATTTTTTTTACTTCGACACAACCTGCCAAATTGCTTTTCGACAGTGATCTCAGTTTTACAAATTTACAATTTTTATCGCAACCTCTCAATCAATCGCGACCAACTCAAAGTAATATCACAGGTCTCATAAAACTACGTAACTTTTGTAAAGACAGCAATCGCTGTGGCGTTAAAGGAAAGTCGAAAGATTAAGAAAAGGTGTGTACGTAACGCCAAATTGGCGTAAAATGATAACTCGAGAACGACATAACGTATAAAGATGATTTCTTCCTCAGTTTGGTCGCTTTTCTTTACATGTCTTTTATCGATTTGTATTCAGGCTACCAGTAATAGATGTTAAGCGGTCGCATAACTACCCCGTCAGGGTGGCGTAACGGTACAATGCCGGATTGCCAAGCTTGAGGTCGCGATTTCGAATCTCGGTCGCGGCAATTTTTTTTTAAATAATTATCAAAAGATGCGGATTCAAATGTCGATCCCTTGTTACCTTTTAGTATGAAACGCCGCATTTTCGGCGCTCTGCCCCACCCGTGCTCTCCGCTAACGATATCGATAAATCGCAGACTCGGTTTAAATAAGGGGAAAGTAAAAGGAGTTCCGAAGAAAAGAAGTTACTGTCACAATTTCCAGTGGACTTAAGGGGAAAGGCCCAAGTGGCAAACGTTATAAGGAACCCATTTTTATAAACAGAAAGTGATTCACAAAGTTAAGAAAAGTGGGAGCAAATTTTGTGGCTCAAATTAAGAAAAAGAGTTGCTATAAATGTGTGTCCGATTTTGCTTCGTTATAGAGTTACAGCCTTAAGCCGTCCAAATGGGGGATCGTGTTTTTCATTTTCATGAATAATCTGGTTACCTACCATGAGTGTCAAGGAAGGTAGAGTTGTCATTTGATTTTGTAATCCATAGTTGCACTAAATTGTTCGTTTTTGATTATAATAAATTCTCCCGACGAGAATGGGAAGAGTTCGACAGAGTATGAAACAACGAAAACGATATGGGTTAAGTGGAAGAGCAGTGATTAGTGTAATACTGATATGCTGAACTTCGCCCAATATTGTTGATTATTTTATTAGTTGTAAATTTCTTTTCTTTTAATAAAGTCATTATTATTATATTTACAAAATTTGTAATACAATTGTATTCTTCATTTTTTGTACACCCCTTTAGAAAATTAAAATCGAAAGTAAATAAAATTACTACTTAGGCACATCTCACCCATTCTAAAGGCGATATGCCACATGTCTACAGAAACGTTTCTCCTTATTTTGAACCACAGAATCTGCTCTTACATTTTTGTACAAGTTTAACTATCATCCAGTGTAAATATTTTAAGGCCCGTTTTTAACAAATATTGTTTTTTACTACCCATAACAACGAATTCCAAATTTACTCTGACTAAACTTCAGCAGGAACAGATTCCCTTTGACCAGATTCAACAGAGATGGGTTCATGCTCAGTCACAAGTTCAATCTAACTGAACACACGTTCATTAGTAGGTTCGTTCACAGTTTAATTACAACCACATTCAGCTAGCTTAGTTTAGAGAATTACTTTGAAAAAAACGTATTGAATTTTACTTGTTTCGGATAGTAACCGTTTCCTCTAATTTCCGTTCCTGTTACTCTTTTCTCTTTGTACATCCAATGTATATATATATAAAAAAGAACGCGCGTTTTGGGATTTTTTAAATTCATGGAAACAATTAAGTGCTTATTAACAAATAACGCGCTACAAAAACTAACCGCTAAGGACTGAAAAAATCCAACAGTTATATTTGATTGACTAAGTAGTTTCTACGTGTTCTGAATCTATTTCATCTGCAAAACGCGAAAACTAGCTTCAATTATTTTCAATGCAGTGCTCTGCTTTGTTCCTCAAATGTATGGCAAATACCGAAATTGTTGTTCAAGATGATAATTAATATAAATACTTTTTTAAAGAACAATCGAATGGTGGTACATTGCTCAGTGAATACAGTTTTTTGTTTGCTGTTTTCGGACTTTCGGACTGAGGTCCAGGCAGCAAGTGTCCCTTTTTTCCATTAAATCCCCCACTGACCATTTCTCTGCATTTCCGGGTTATATACAATATCACTGATGTGGATTACCACCGATTTGGATTTTCTTCCGAATGTCTGACAACTGTATTAACACCACCGCATGAAATACCACCGAGTGGTGTTACTTCCGATTATGTGTTCTTTCAAAATATTTGTCAAGATGTGGATTCTACATAATCACCGAGTTGACTACCACCGATACGAATTATCACTACATGGATTTCCTATCGACTGAAGCCAATTTGCTGAATTTACTACCGAAGTGAAACACGTACCACAGAACGGAGAACTCTGCTTGCACACCATAGCAAGTTTATCTGTACTATGCGCCAATTGCAAAATTTGAGAAACATAATTTTTTCCGATCATAAATTGTTCTACAATCGCACACCCAGTATCCCATGGACGAATACGCCTTACACTAAAAAACAAAATCGCATAAGTAATCATTTTAGTATAGTAGTAGTAGTACAGTATAGAAATTTATAAAGCCTTCCAAAGACTAATAACATTAATTATTACATAAATGGGTGCCAAAGTATTAGTTTTGGAAGAAATGCAAATTCGTAGTCGTATACAGAGCCGGATTAAGGATATGTGAGGCCCAGGTCTAAATTTTTTTAGAGGCCCCATTCCCATTTATGCAACCGGTACAAAGGGATCTAAATGATTAGAAACCGCACTAGATTATAACCTTCGAATCTTCTCGAGGCCTCCGAAATTCGGTGGCCCGGGGCTGCAGCCCCCTTAGCCCCCCCCCCCTTAATCTGGCTCTGGTCGTATACATAATATGTGTTGCTGCAACTACTGTCAGAAATATTTCCAGTCGGTGGTAAACCAAATCCGTGGCAGTTTACGTCGGTGATAATTCAAATCGGATCTAATTTACATCGGTGGTAATGCGCGCTAAGAGAGAAATGAATATCTACTCATTTTTATCCGAATCTTATAAGTCGTTTAGTGTAGTTTTTGGTGTTTAATTGTCAATTAGTTTCGTGTAAATAAATTACACGCATTTTAAATGGCCCTGAAAGAAAAATAAACGAACACAATGATTAATGCTGTTTTTGGGGGTATTTCACCACACTGTAAATTAAAATATTAATGAACGAGTGATTTGGTAAACGAAACTGTTCGCATTTTCAACGAAAAAATGTGACAACTAAATATTAACAAAGAAAACTGGGGTATTTACTGGAGCTCAGAAATAATCAACCTCCAATAAAGCAATTTACTTGAGAGTTATCGGCCGTACCATTAAAGCATTTATTACTCTTCGATCTGATTGTGGCACCCATGTTTCAGCCACTAATAGTCCAGTAATAGTAAAATATTAACTGATATAATGTCAAAAGACGACTTATACTTGCATAATATGTGACATAGTGAATATCATATCATAAAAGAACTTTTAAGGAGGATACTACCTTAACGACACGCATTTGAATAGAGGTAAATTAAATAATTATATTTCGGGCACAGGAATCTGGTGGGGCAATGTTCAAATATTTCGAGAGCACCATGTATAGAGTGTCCGAATCGAAAATGTATAAAGGTTGGTTATGAACAATAATACGGATGGGGCCATAATTATATATAACAACAATGAGATAACATGAATAACAAAATAGAATGCTTGAGTAAGAAAGAGATGGCCATACGAAAAAAAATATTTTAGTATGCATGTTTAGTTGACAAATGTCATAATTAAATTAAGCGTCAAGCCTTCTCGAATATTTGCTACTATGTTATCTCTTTCTTACTCAAGCAATACGAGTTATTGTCTTGTTCATGTTATCTCATTGCTGTTATATATACCGGTTGTCTTAAATGAATTACAATCTAGTACCTATGCTTTCAATTTCCCATAATCTAAAATTTTACTTGAAATTGGCAAGACTGTAAGTCTATGTCAAATTCGAGGTTAGCAGGTTAGATTTTGCGTCAGTTTTTGACACAGACTGACGCAAAATCTAACCTGCTAACCTCGAATTTGCCATAGACTTACAGTCTTGCCAATTTCAAGTAAAATTTAGATTGCATATGGGAAATTCAAAGCATACTAGATGTAATTCATTTTAAGACACCCGGTAATTGTGGCCCCATCGGTATAATAAATAATTGCCTTGTAAGGAAATTTGTTAAGCAATGCCTTGGAAATGCAGAGTGGTGATAGTTGATAAACATTTATTTCAATATTCTTGGTTAACTCGTCTATAAGCCGAACAGAGTTTTTCTGTTTGACAATGTAGCAGTCAAGCAAGCATGTATAAAGGGAATAAAAAGAGCACAAGTATGGATACGCGCGGAGTTTCTGAAAGACTGAAACACGCCTGTATTTATCAAGCCGACATAGCTCCTGATAAAATGATAAAAAGAAGCACTGGTAGCTTGGCTGCTCGTTGAAGTTTCATCCATCGTTCTGTAACGCATATGCTGTAGGTTGACGACCCCTGCTTTAAAATCCACTATTTACATAAATTGTGAAAAAAGAACATTACTTTGCTCTCGCATTAAGAAGGCAGTAGCGGCTTTGCAACGTATCATAAATAAAATATCCTTTCAAAAAACTAAAATACCGATCCCAGCACAAGTAAAAATGCTCTGGGCGATATGCTGCACCCACATGCATTGTTTACGAAGGCAATGAAAAGTGATGATGATACTTTATGTCTCTAAAAGTCGTGAATATATGACCTTTTAAAAGCAAATAAAAGGTATAAAAGCCATCGTGCAATAGTGCAAATGTCGCATTGTAAACACGGAGAATTCATCACGAGCAGTTTTTGATAGAGCAAGCCCCACAGCAAGTATGATGATATTTGTAGAATAATAATAGTATGTATATGTATGAGTCAATAAGTGAGAAAGTTGAATATTATTCGCAAGGATAACATTTGCGCTACGAGTCGAAGAGCGTAATTTATCGGAGAAAAAAGGATGTTCATAATTATACTTAAATAAACAAACAAAAAAGTTTTTGAATAAGCATTTCATAATATTTTACAAATATACAGTATGTCCACGGATTGGGTTACAAAGAGGGTAAAAAGTTTATTTTGATTTCTCAAAAAAAAAACTCTTTGTATGCACTTGCCAAAATTTAAATATCTCTTTTCGTATACGGAGGAGGTCCGAAAATATGAAAATGGCTCAAGAATAAAGCACCTTCATTTTTCAAAATGTTATTTGAAAAAGTTGTTTAGAATTAAAAGTAGATGTCAAATATAAAGTCACAGCCACTTGCTCTAAAAAACAATTTTCCTTGGTTTTTCTTATTCTGCCACTACCCTGCGAATTACCAAATGCGTTACTTCAACGTTAATTTATTGACGGATACGATAAGAGTGTATTGTCGAATTTTAGTTTCGTTCACTTAACCTGAAATGTATGTGACCCGAAGTTGATGCTAAAAATCTCATATTTGTGTCAACAAAAACACAGGTATCTTAAAAAAAATAATAATTGGCCATCCCAACATCAATAGCAATTCAAAGCAATTATAATTTTTAATAGAAATGTATAACAAATATTTCCAATTAACATTATGTATATTTTGAAAAATATGGGTACTTTATTCTTGAGCTATTTTCATATTTTCGAAACTCCCTCGTATACGAAAGGAGATACTTATATTTTGGCAAATGCATTTTTAGTTTGATACAAGCAGGGTTTTTTTATAACGAGTGATTTTTTTTTTGAGAAGTCAAAAATAAACTTTTTTTTTCCTGTTTGTAATCCAATCCGGGGACATACTGTATATCATTATCATTAAGGCGTATCTTGCATGATTATAATTTTTGAAATTACAATATTGAAGACGTTAATGTCCGTAACTCAACTAATCTTCATTCTAGAAACTAAAAAAAAACAAAATTGTAGATAATTTAATTACCTTCTAGCTTTGATTAAAAACATGTGTTTCTTAGATGAGTACTTTCAAATTAACTGCGAGACTGAAAAATGATAACAATTTCAAACCGTCGTAACTTTACTATTTTTCATCGTAGAAAGACAAAGATGAACCATTTAAAGCGAATTTAAACGACGCCAAAAACTAATTAGAATTTTTTTTTATTAGACTTATAGTTTCTGAGAGAGTTAGACATAAGAATGTCGATTTTGCCCCACATCCACCCCCTAAAACGGGAAAGAACAGGCCTAGGTCTCGATAACTCGATTGATATATTAGATAAAGCTAGTTTGTAGACATTTTTAGTCATACAAGCCATTGGTCCCCATTTTTTTCTCTTATGCGACGTTTAGTTATATTTCGACTGTACTATTACAAAGAAAAGGTAATACAGCGGCTGTTCGGTAAATTGTTAGCATCGAGTCATGGATGCCAATAAAAGCAAAAATATTTGCATAAATTGAAAGCTCATTCTTGGCAGTTTCCAATTGCAAGATTGCGAGGTTGATCTTGAAGCATAGAATTATAGAGAGGCAAATTTTGACTCAATTTTAGAATCAGGGGCAAGTTCCCCTCCTTTTTCTTCTTTCTCTTATAATTTTAGTTATGGCTGCTAGAGAACACAGTTAATAATATTACTATTAACAATAAGAGGGAAATGTCCCAGTGATTCTGCAATTTTTCCCAAATATTTGACTTCTATAAGTTATATGTTGTCCAATAGACATTATGGAAGCCCGTGTAATGTTTTAAGTGGAATGAACCAAGAAGTTTGACATGTTCAAATTTAGTGGCAGCTTTTAGCACCATAGTCCTTCGTTAGACCCAGTTAATTACTGCTTCCGTGAATTTAAACGTGGGTGGTGCATGTTAGGAGATGAACCGATCGTGAAGATCTCCAGAATCTGTTTGTGGTGAAAAGCTCGTCCCTAAAGAAAATCGTATATAACTAGCATTTGTGCGTTCTTTTGGGATTCACTCCTCAGTCGCATCTAATTTCAATATCCCACGCGCTCCTTTTGGCGAGCGCGGAGCGAAGGAATTTGGTTTTTCCGAAAAGGCGCTCGACCTTCGATAGGAAAGGTGCTTGGAACGAGATTTTTACTTTCTTCGATTGCAAGCACTCGTCGAAGCGACTGTAATCTCTGCACAATTTGATGCCTCCTGAGAGATTTGAATGGCTTGCCCAAGTAGGCTGTTTTCTAGCCGTAATTTGTTTCCGTCGACAAATGAGGCGTACGCTTCCATCGGCGTCCTTCCGAAAACTTACGTGAGGCCGATTTTCATCTTTGGTCTGATATTTTTTCTAGTTTATTTGCTGTGTGCTAATTCAGTGGTAACTAGGCCTGTTTTCCACCCTCCCGTCGTAATGTCTTTGTCATTGGGCATAATTCCTCAAGAACTGCAGCGTCCTGCAGCAATCACTTCCGAGGGCGTTTGTGGAAACATCGTATAAAACAGTAAGTATATGCAATTTGAATTCCAGCGACTGATTGTGTGGATAGGGCGATTATCGCCACAGTATTGCGTGTTTGGCCTTTGAATATAAAAAACCGCACATGTTAATGTAATAGGTAGTTTTATCAACGCTCATGGCGTTTTCACATAGGGATAGTTGAAATTGTGTATGCACCCTGTAAAAACCTCACCCAGTGTGTCCTTGGCACCCGGCTCACAGTAATTTAATGTATACAGTTTTCAAGCCGTCGAAGTGAGCTACGTTTCATAAAGTTAGCTGGATGATTGCATGGCATCCAGATGTCAATATTTGCTGTAGCTCACACTTATGTGCTACTGCATTTGTGATGGGGTTGACTCCCATTACCCATAATCTGTTTACTGCTATTAAGCAGTGGGCTTTGCCTAATTTATTTTGTTATTTAACCATTCTAGGCTTGCGAGCTAGTGGTAAATAATTTACTTTTGTTACTGTTCACTTGTTGAATATTAAATTTCTATCAACTGTTACTGGTTTTTCTTCTGTATTATTCTTGTATATTTGTACCATGACCCTTCATGAACCTGATCGTGGTCTTTTAAGATTTAGGTTTAGGCTTACAAGGTAAGTGGCAATTTGTTTTGGTAGCTAGATTTGTTTTTACGTTGGGTGCAACGGCTGGCGCCCATTTGGTATTTATATATATAATGGTGGGACACTAACACCCCATGAAGGAGCTTGGCCTGCAAGGCGGAAGGTCTGAGCTTCCGTATCATCGCTCTCACACCCGGCTGTCGCGTATCAAATTCATGACACGTGGTGATGTGGTGAGCATCACGCATTAGACAACCGCATTATTACCCCTTGTTCTTTCGAACGCAGGTCCCCAATTATTTAAAGCGACTGGGTAGGCCGCCCGCCAGGCATCGATTCTGGAATTTGAACTCCAGACTTCCGCACCGCAGTCCAATGCTCTAACCACTGCGCTACACCCGTTGTATTTATTTTAATGCTTTTTTTCTAACCCTAAAAACGGCTACCTGGTCCTTATTCATGCCATAATTCTGCCGACAGTAAGAGCTAGCTGGGGTTGTGCTCACTCTTCGTTTAAGGGTGGCACATAATATTGTTATGGGTGACGAGTCTTGGAGCTATAATTATTATCCCGAAACACACTGATCCAATCGCAGTAATTCCTCTTACTGATCATAAATCTGCAAGTATTTGAAGAACTGTGCAGTGGCGATTTTGTTACAGTATGATAATGCATCTTCGCATGCGGCCGCAAAAACTTGACATTTCTGACACAAATCTCTCCAGCTGATCACTCACCCTCCATACACTCCAGATTTGTCCAAAGGGATTTAATTTTGTTTCCAAAGATAAAAAACGTATATGTGATAAGAGATTTCCTGACGTATGTGCGGTGGTTGTTGAATTATAGCGGATGTTCGACGACCTTCCGAAAACGGAGTTGTCTGCCTGTTTCATGACGTGTTTTCAAAGTATTATCATATATATTATGAAAATCAATAGTTATTTTCTTTATTTCTATTTAAAATAATAAAATTGCAAGAGTAGTTTTGTATAGCTATTTATCGAACGCAAAAAGAGATGTTCTTTACATTTTCTTAAATTTGCTGGTGTTTATAAGTAAGTTTTCCAGAAGGAAGCTCTCATTCGTGATTTTCAAATTTTTAAAATAAAAAATAACTTATCTATATTCATACTGTGAAGGCAAGTACCTGTAAGCTATACTTTAATTTATATACATCTACTTTTTCGATTTTTTTTCGTTTTCCTTGATTTAGCTGTAATTATTTAAAAATATGTAATGTTATAATTTCACAATTGGTAATTTTCTCAAAGCGATTTGATTCCTTCAAGCTATGCATACTATAAAAATTGATCTTAATAAACACAACCATGGAAAAACTGTGACATTACTAAAAAATCTCGAATTTATTGATACACAGTCTGCTTATTTACTGCAAGAAAAAAAATCAGGCATGCAAATTATGGTCTACTGTAGTGATAAGGTTTATTAGAATAATATAATAAAATATCAAAATGGCGCAGAACCTACGATTTTAGTCCCTTTTCCAATATTTACCCATTAAACATTGCCCGCACTCTTGTAGCATATTTACTTTAAAATGTATAGGTTTTTAATGTTTTTACTTCATATTTAACGTAGTCAATACTCAAAAAATTCAGTTTGGTAGTTCCAATGTACAAAACTAAAATTAATATTCTTGCAACTACGAAATGTGAACCTGGGTTTAAAATGTTTAACTATATTTAGAGAAAGTAATAGTAATTATTTCTAGATCAATAACTAAAATGTATACATACTGCTTACTTCACAAACCCATGAAACCAGTTACAGATGGTTTAATAATAGTCAATTTATTGTAATTAAAAATATTCATTCATAATCTTTTTCCGCGGAAATAGGAAGTTGGTAATCGGCTGCATACAAAATGTTCAGACCAGCGTGACTTGGAATTAAGTTTGTCGTTCACATTTACACCACCAGAGGAAATCGATAATTTTCCGATTAGCCGATGACGGCTGATGTTTTGATAATATGTCAGCAGCAATTTTCCACTATTTAAGCACATTGTCTTGAAAACAATATTAATTCTTAATTTCTTAAAAACAAGGTTAGTCAAAGTGTAGGTTGGCATTTATATTTTCTATACTAAAAAATGTAACAGATTTGCTAATTTCACACTGTAGTTTGAAATGAGCAGTTGTGAATTATGAAGTAAACAATATTAAATTCGTAAACTATAAATTTGTTTTATACAATTTTCTTTAGATGCGACAATGTGTGTTTTTTACAGTGTCATTGATTTTTTGTTTAAGATGGTCAATACACAAATATTGATTGAATTTGGTGTTGTAGCACGTAACAGTTTCCAAAAGTATTTTTGGGAATTTGGTATAATACAATTATGTGCACATAAAAGTTACGTCTGCCATGTAACACCCAGAATAACCGATAGGTCCGAAAAAGTCTGCCTTTTTCGAGCACTTCAATCAAATACAGTAAAACTTCGATTATCCGTCAGAAGTCGGGTCCGAAAAGCCATGATGGATGTGAGAACAGACGATTAATGGAACATGTTCGATCTATTTCTTGTTGATACGAAATTGTGGAATTCGTACATAGGAAACACGGTTATAGTGCAGCTACATTTTTTTATAAATGTGACTTACAATTAGTGTTTTTTTAATGCGGTTAACAGAAAGTGGCACTTAATCTAAACATATGAACATGTAATTCTCAAATTGAATGTGGTACAAGAAAATTATACTTTGGGGTATGCTATTTTTTCTACTAACTCATCTTTACTTAAAAAAAATGTAAGAATGTATTTGAAGAGAAATTTTTAAAAGTAGTCACCTTGATAGTATCCTCAGGAATGTTGTAAATACACAAAAAAATCTTAAAAACGCTGTAAACAAACGAAAAAGGGTCATCATTACACGACTCGTTTTTGTAAATGTCCAATTTATTCTTTTAAATATCTACCTATAACAGCCTACTTTCTAATGCGGCAGTACAAAAAATATTTTAGTGTACTCTATAACATTTATGTAAACAATCAATTAAACAAACTTGACGTAATCAATTAACGGGCACTAATTAAATGTCGTCCACATATTGTTTTAGCAAAATTGCACAATTCAATTATGTTAATCCTTATCAGCATTTAACATGCTAAGATACGATACGAAGATTTCAGTAAATGAGGGATAATTTATAAATATATTCACTTATAATACCATGAGTAGTCAAAGTTATGTCGACTATTTTTGCGGTGGTGTCACGAATGTCCATTGCGCTTTGGTACGATTAGGACGAGTGCGATAGCACGAGTTCTAATCCAAAGCGCAATGGACATGAGTAGTGATACCACTGCAAAAATAATCTACTTAACTTTGACTAAGAATGGTATTCGAGGGACTATTTAATGAACCAAACTACTTTTTCAAATTAGTTTTCAGTAAATCTAGCAACAAACTACGCAATTTCTATAGTAACAGAACACTAATATTGACTTTTTCTAATAAAAATAGCATTTGTTAAAAATAGTCACTTGAATACCTTCTAGGAAGATATATCCGCTGATATTTTTTTGATTGGTCAAGAAACGTCAGAATTCTGAATTTTCATTGGTTACTTTTTGACAGATGACAGGTGAATTGAATAGTCTTTAAAACACATTCGAATATTTGTCCAAAAATCTCTCACTCTCAATTTCCTAGGTGCGAGCCAAGGTTCAAGTGAAGGTCCTTGCATCCGCCTACTTCCACAGCCTACTTCAGACTTCTGAGATCAAGATTTAGAATGCCTTAAAAACAAGTGTTTATGAATGGCAATACCTACAACATGAACCAACTCTGTTTCTTTGCTCTTTGCATTGATCTGCTAAGTCTGCTCTGTGTTTTTCCATTTTTAGTAATAAGTATTGTATTTCTAAAATATAAAAATTTCATAATTTAGTTAATCGTAAATTATACAACGTTCAGATGGGTTCGTTAGCCAAATATTGCATTAATGATGGCAAAAACGCCTGGCATCGCAGGGAATTCACTTTCAAAGGGGTTCGTTAAATAAATATTTCCCAAGAGCTTCATTATCAGCCTCATTCTTCAAGCTTTCCATCCATCCGATTACGCACACGCTTATTGCATTAGCATTGGAGATTCTGCAGGAAACAGTGTATGCTGGTTGCTTTACTGCCATTCAAACCAGCATAAAAGAGCAAAAACGACAGCTCAAAGTTGTGATAGCACTAATTTATTTTCCAAGTTTCTATTAAGGCAATATTATCAAGCAAACAATATTTTTTCCAAGATGTGCGAATATGCCAGCAAAACATAATAGAATCCTATTAGGCAGGGTGGTCCGAAAGTAGGGCTCAAAACTACTACCCTATTATATACAATAATAGGTGTTTCAATTACATTTTTCGCAACCCCGTATTTTATATTTTATAAGGATGCGTCTCTTTTTTAATGGTAGAAGCTACATGTGGTGTTCAATGATCTGGAACACATCTCAGCCTTCGGAAAAAGTAAAACCTATATATTTGTATCACTGACTATTATCTCCCCAGGAGCTATCATCTCATCGTGTTATTATATGACACCTTTGCACAAGCCTTCAAGGGAAAGCGAAGCTTTCTGGAGAAGTGAACTATACAAGGTTTACGTTGAAAATCAAACGTAAACATTGTAGAAAATACTCCTTGCATTTATATAAAACGTCTATCAGTTTTCAGCTACTTCAATTTGAAGTACACTTGACGAACAGGGACTGAAGCATTTTAATTAGTGTTTATTTTACTTTCGAAAATTTACTGTTTTAAATGGGGATTGTGTAATACAATTTAAATCTTACAAATTTTCATCTAACATTTTTGTTCTATTTGCTTTATAGCAACGTTATAACAATACATATATTATTTCGAACACATTTAATTTTATATTGAGGCTTTTATTCTAATTACAAGTATATATCAATTTCATAATTAATTCAAGATTACTTACAGTATTTCGAACAATTTCCAAAACAGAATGTGAGCACATAATTTTCTTTAATGTCGCAGTAATTACCCTTAACAAGATTTTCAAATGCAGTGGTAACTTGCTCTTAAACAGTAGTAGCAGTAACCCGCAATAAAAAATTTTAAACTAAAATTCTAAATATATGGAAACTTTCTTTCGTAAAAATTTGCATTGTCTGTAAAATAATAGCGTGAGCAATTTTAAAAATAGTAATTACAACCGCAGTTTTCAATTCCATTACGTAGATTACTGAAAATGCACTGCGATGTGAATAGCGATGATTCCGTACAATTACTTCTGGAATCTTGACATCGATTGGAGGTCATCGCATACAAATTAGAAAGAAACAGTTGCTGGCAGCATTTAATTTTTAATTTTCTTGGGTGTATATTTCAACAAAAGCAGATAGTTGAAGGTTTTTACGAAACCGTTCTATTCGTATTGATTTATAATTTTCACGTTGCTAATGGTGAATGTACTTACAACATACAATTTTATTAAAAATGTTTTATTTTAAACTATTATCATCGCAGTAAGTTAGTTCATCTTAGTAGACAACTCCTTTCAAGTAGCTTTTTTCATGGTCTGCAGAATACGCACTATCAGGGCATTAATTTTATAATTAAAATTACTTTGATGAAGTAAATCTAGTAATTATACATCCTGACTGCAACAGTCGCGGTTAAGAGATGCCTGGAAATTCGCATCCTCAGATTTTGTTTCCAAACATAAATAGAGGAGTTGTTTCAGATAACGGTTGTAATTTTATCATTTTGTTGCATATACAGCAATTGCCTGTAAATTTTACATTTTACTTTCGTAATTTATAGCTTTAGCAAAAAGATTAATTTTATAAAATTACATATTTTGCAATGTAGATTTACTCTCTGCTCTGTATCTTATCTAATAATAGTAATAATATTTAATAATAAACATTGCAAAAATGAATAATAGTAAGTACACAGTGGCGGCTCATGATAATTGTATTTGAGTTAAGAGCCCCCAACTTTTAACAATAACCAAGCCAAAAATAATAAATGACTCACCTAGATTCCGTAGATGTTTTAAGCCAAATATAGCCATGATTATTAATTTTAATAAACCAAAAGGAAACGTCGTATGCACATAATAAAATGTATTCAAACATAACACAAAATGTACTATTGCTACAAAACGAAACTAGGACCAGGGTTTTAGCTGTGTGAATCTGAATTTTTAATTGACAGCTGAGATGTGAACTGTCAACCATGCTTACAGTTGAGTTTCAACAGCTAGGATTAATCTTGCTTAGAGAACAGTGTAACTATTTGGAAAATTGCACATTTATCTTGTTGTATATTGCAGCTTTTGATATTAAAATTTGATATGACATATGATACGTTTGAATTATTCACATGGCAGTTAAGGTCACTCAATCAACTAAAATGATAAAAATTCATGGCTAATGAATGTAGAAATTGTCCTATTTTTTTTGTAGCAATAGTACATAAGTGTTAAAAACGAAACACGATAATAATGTATTTAATAATGGAAAACAAAATAAAATATTTAATGCATTACATCCACAAACCCATTGGTTTTTATTGAAAAATGTCTTTTAAAATTACGAGTTCCAACTTTATTTTGCAGCTTCAAATTTAATACCGGTGTAGATCGTTCAAGTATTTTTATTTTAACCTTTTCAGCTAATGCAACACAACGCACAACCATTCAACAATACTCGAATTCTTCTTGTAGATCAGTTTTGCTATCGCCGCGGCAGCTGGCTTTAACCTAGGATCGCATTACATTTCGGGAGCGCAATATTTACAAATATTACGATAAACCCACGAGTCGGCAGCTATGGCGGCGCCAACATCGTGAGCCCTTGCATCAAATTGAAACTGATATGGCGCCAATTCTGCAGAACCAGCGTTTTCGCTCGTAAACTTCCATATAAGTTTTGAACTCATTTCGGCTGTTTAGTGCATACGATACAAGTATGTGTGTTGACATGTTATGCTGACATATTTCTTGGATATTGTGTTACGTGTTTTAAGAGGTATCGAATAGCGATCTCCGGATCTCATTACTTAAACCTTGTTATATTATAACCTTAGATGATAAAATATATTTTCAATTATAGAATAGTTACTTTTTTATAATTACAGATAGGCTGATGACGACTGGGAGGCTCGAGCCCCTGAGCCCCTAAGGAACAGCCGCCAGTGATTGTACTACCGACTATGGGATAACCTGATAATATAACGGCGGCGCCGACGATACAAATAAAGTAACGGGCGTCCCAAAAGTATTGGACTCTTGCCCTTCCGTTTTCCCGTAATTACTTTACAGGGTCCTGCGTAAGTGGCCCATAATCTTAAAGATTTCACGTAGCGCATATCACGCTTGGTTAAGTTCTGCCACTAGCTAACAGAGACAGCTTTAGGTACCATTTTAAAATTCTTCGTTTATCGGTCGTGCCCGACAGGTTAATAGATTGTTGGCATCATGCGGCTATTCAAGCACATTTCCCAAAAAATTCGCCAACTAAATGAGAGTACGTGACGTTTCAGCGCCACGTGCGCCCTTCGTCGCTGTTGACGCCACCCTAAAATCTTCCACTCTGTGTGAACAAGGTAGAGATCATTTTTAAAGTAAGCTATCTAGAGACACGTAAGAAAATTCCGCGCGGGAAGACGCAACTGTCTGCCGTTTAACAGCAAATGGAATTCATTCAGTACGAGTAGTAAAAGAATTTGTAAGTATTTGATGTGTGCAGGGTTCACAGCTTTCGAGCTTTTGGGAGCCGGCGAAGTTAGAATAAGCCCTTAAGTTAGTTAGGTCCGATAGTTGAAGCAATCCAGAGGTTTGTGCGCTGCAGCCTAGGGGTCCGCGGATTTAAATTCTGTGGTGCCGTTGTGCAAAAAACTGTTGTAGTATGATTTCGGGTGTTTGGGTACCGTTTGCCATTGGCCCCTAATCCTAATATAACAATATTTGGGGTCATACGAGCTCTGTGCCACGAAGAAAGTGGGAAATGAACATTTCTGTATGTTGAAGTGAAACTCTTCTGTGGGAGAGGTGTTGTGTTATGTCTTGTTGTACCGTACCGTGGCAGTTGTCAGTTATTTTCGGACTAATTCCGGATTTTGGAGGTCGCCAAATTTTCCCGTTAATGTTTTCTTGCTGTCACTTAAACGGATCTAACAGTTAGGTAACCGTATACTCGGGGCGTTTATTTAACCAACGTCGTGTCTACACCTTGTGTCCACAACGGCCCAAAGCTGGAATGATACTAACCCCTACTTTAGAGCATCCTCTATTAAAGCAACTTCGTTTGATCATAAGTATTCAACTGTAACTTAAGATAGTAAGGTGTTTATCGGAGTTCGAATATATTACTGTGTGTTGAAACAAAGAAACGTTTATTAGATTAGTAACAAACTTTGCTTAACGTCACTGCATGCTGCTGTTTTTCTTTTGATTTCGGTAAGATAGTTTTTCTTTTGATTTCAGTAAGATAATCTCTGAAACCTTTTTGTGGCGTGATATAATTCATGTTCCTTTTTTGGGTATTTTGCCACTCGGAAAAATTAAAAATATTAAATATCGAAAGTTTCGAGCAACAATCTGCCCTCGTTATCAACAAATAACAATTAAAACTAAGAATGAACAAAGAAACTTAGCTTTTCACTGGAATGAAAGAATGATCAACCTCAAATGAATTGCAAATATAAATTTTATTAGCAGTGGTGCCACTATAAAAAAAATCTTCCCTACAAGATATATACACCGTGATTAAAAAAGAGCTACATCTAGTTGCCTTTGAATTTTTTTATGTAAATATTTATTGTTCTCCAACTAATCAGAACTATGTAACACTTAAGTAGCTCTGGCTAGTTTGGGAACAATAAAGAATATAGCAGCAACACAATTTACATGTAAAAACATTTCAAACGCAACTGATGTATTTCATTTTTAATCACTCTGGGATAACCACCAATCCTGGAAATAGGGATTAGTTTTTGCATTTCTGATACCTACTTTGTTAATAACAAATGTTATTTAAAAAAATAAACTTACAACATAACATTAAACAAAGGTATTTCGTGACAATTCATGTTTTTTAAATATACATAATTTTAAATGGTCGGGTTCGGTGCTAATCTAATTACGTCATTTATCAAATTGTGTCCAATTAATTAAAATAAGATAAGAATACTACCGGAAAATGCATTTGGATATAGGTATGCAGTTGAATCAAATCGTCTTATTTTAGTTCCAGAAATCTGTGATCAAACCACGTTCACTACGTACCTATATGCCTGTATATACTTAACTGCAATAAAATCTGTTATATTTTTGCGAAACTTTACTTTTTCAATCTCATATCCCAAAAAAATAATTAATAAGTAGTTGTATTTTATTCCAGTTTCTAGTAAAATAGAAACAGAAAGTCTGAACTAGCGAACGAAGTTATTTTAAGACAGCCATTAACAATAATTTAAAGATACTGTCTAAAGAATCTATTAAGAAATTATTGAAATTTATTACCGAATATTTCTTCTAACTCGATTTTATATATGAATTAAGTAATCACACTCACCATTAACTGTTACAGCCAAATTCTTAAAAATGCAAAACCAAGGTTGTGTATACTGGCACGGATTTGGTTAGGTATATGAGATTTTATATAAACAATCACCTTTTGCTTTCTATCTATCTTAATGGGTTATAAATATTTACAACACGAACTTTTTCATTAGCATTTTTAGCTACAAAAATATTTACTGCAATAGTACTGCCAATATATCAAATATTATACACACACTGCCTCTGCAAATAACAATTTTTACAATCTGTTCTTTTATACTAGCACGTAGAAACTTTATAGCCACGCTTGGTAATCCAGTGTTTATTATCAACACAAGTACTTGACTTCTCACAATTATTCTCTAGTTTATGAATGTACACGGTTGGACCGAAATAAAAACATGTAGTAGGCAAAATACAATAGGTCATCAAAAATATATAATAGAAGAAATATCATTGTAAAGCCGATTTAGTATAAAACAAAATACAATTATTTCCATTTGTTTTAAAGAATGGACAAATTGATACGAGGAATATTTTGTAAATATTTTCTTTTCTTTAAAGACAGCATTTTGCTTACAAGCTCTCATGTGGAGTTATACTGAATTTATTATACCCCTATACTACAATGCTGACTATTAAAGCGCTATTAAACAATATTATATCACTAGGTAATCATATTTACATTATGATTTGACGTGTAAAAGCCAATCAAAACGAAATGAAATGGAATGAAATTATGTTGCATTGGATATTGGCAAACAGGGGCAGATAATTCCAGAATATAAAACGCCCGCTGAGTGAAAATCTGTGTTATTAACTACCCTTTTCAGAACTTAATGTGCTAAATCAGGTTAAAATATAAATTTGTGGACGAGGAGTAGCACCACAAATAATCCTTAGGTCAGATACGATTTCAAAATCAACAATTTTATTTAAAGTTATCAAGATTATACAGCACAATTAATAAAATGATATACCCGTTATCTCATGATTTTTTGTGTAGAGATTTTAAACTCTTGCAAATCGTTATAAGATCTTATAAAATTAATTAGTTACTTTTAACAAGATAATTTAATTGTAAGTTAATTAACGCTTAATTATGAAACCAATCTTGAACATAACAATTAGTACTAATTAGTAGATTATGTAAAAGGTACATCTAATACTAAACTAGGTATATAAATTATGTTCACCCTAACAGCATGTTAGATAATTATGTCCAAAACAATTAAAAGCGAAAGTACAAACGGACATAACGGACACTGTTTCGCTCTATTAAAGAATGTAAATGAGGCACATCCATGCTTTGAAGAGCACAAAACATTTTTCCGCAAACTTCCACATTAAGGCGCGCTCGCGTGCGTTTGTTTTTGTAATTGCAATGCTAATTGCAGGAAAAAGCAACAACACTTTCGAAATGTCACGTTAAACGGAAGTAATTTCAGGCCTCTCCTCGGGAGGTCACTATTAAAGCTCAATGGCATTTACGAGGGTGGTAATTAATCTGACATTCCTAAGCTGACGGGATGAGAACCGTAGTTCTGTGCAATTTATATCCATTAACAAAGTTTCCAAGTTGCAACATAATTATCTAAAATCCTATACCTATCTTTAAAATTTTTGCCAAAGCCTTGACCAGCTTATGGAGCCCAAAGGTCAATAGCTCCAAGTTTTGTAATTAATTTAACTAACCACGTAATGTCTAACAATCTGTTAAGTGTCAGTAAACTCGAACAACGAAATGTGTTATACATGCATCATTTATCTCATGTAGCGAGTATTAAATTGAACGTTGTTAAGCTTTAACGCTAATTTACATTACTTCAAAGCTACGAGTAGTGACTAATTTAAAAAGATTTTTTATAGGTTTATTCAGAATTATGTTTCTTACTCAAAAGCACATAATGAAACTAAACCCACTTTTTGGATTCACAGCTGTGTAGTTATAAGTATAGTAACATTACAAATCAAAGCACATAATCTCGTTTGCAAATATTTATTATAAATGCTATACCAAATAGCCACCTCAATGTATGTTCAAAAATTATTAACAATATAAAATTAGTTCAAGAATATCACATAATTAGTGTTTAAATTAATTATCAATAATAGCATTTAAGTACTTGAATTATCTGATTATAAAAACAAGCCACCTACACGTTTAGTATCAAGGTTTCATATATTCGCATTTCTATCTAGTTTAATGTTACACCTACATCTTCAGAAAATGATTATGCCGTAGACAGCAGTGACATCACTATTAAAATATGCGATCACAATAAATGGCACGGCAAAATTCTAGTAGGGTAGAAAGCAACTCTAAAAATATTTGGGATGCCAAATTTCTGTTATTATCAACTTTTGAATGTTTTTCAAGTTAATTATCGTTTAGTTTGTTCAATTTCCTTTAGTATTTTTTTAATTATCACAATAGTATGTTATGTTCACCCAAAAATGAATCTGACTAGGAAACATTTCCGGACTATGATTTTTACAATTTTAAATCATCATTAATGCGGAAACAATGTTAGTTCGATTTCGAAGTGCATTTGACGAAGAAGTGACATCAACAATTTATTTGGTACAGCGAATTAAAAAAAATCTTGTGAAGGACGCTCAAGAATTATCCGTTTGGGCAATGCTGGAGGAAGATCGACGGACATGTTATAAATTTATTCGGACGACATTGGGCATTGGTATGGATCAAATTCAAAACAATTTACATCAACAGTTATATGTTAGAAAACTTACTCCCGATCAAAAAGAACAACGCATTGAATGATTTAATGATTCAAAGGCGGCACTTTGGCCTGGTCACAGCTAGGTGTTGAATCTTGGAACTATTGTTGCGATCGGCTCAATGGGTCTTTCAAACGGAGCCTAATAACCATACAAAAGTCTGGCGAATTCACAGTTATAATAAGAAGATAATTGCTAGTTTTTGTTTCTAAAATATATTGCGTTATAGGCGATTGACAAACTTTTGATTTGGGGAAAAATGGTCAAAAGAAAAAAAATTAAGCGATGACAACATATCGTTCCGTACAGCAAAACTAACAACTGAGTATCTGGATACCCGAAAAGTTAGCACCATGAAACCTCGACCATACAGCCCCCTTCTGATCTCTATCCGTTTCCGAAAATTAAAAGTAAAGAAATCGCTTTTTCATCGTCAGATAAAGCAGTAGAGGATTATAAAAACCTTTCTCCCGGGAGGAGTATCATAATTGTTTTAAAAACAGCTTTCGTCGAATCGAATCCACGAATGTATTTATGTCAAAGGAGAATATTTTTAAAAACAGAACATTTTAACCTTTTTTTTAAACAACCCTGGTTTGATTTTTAAACATTTCGGTGTCACCATCGCATGACCACAGCAGTCGTTGTCTAAGGTAAAATCCTAAGCCTTGTCCATAAAAAAATATAATCAATGTATTTGAAACTTTTTAGAGTCAATCATAAGATTCAAAGATCTTTTAGGTACTATTGGAACGCGAAGTAACTGCTTCATTCTAACTTACACCCTAACAATTTATTATTCTTGTTATTGTTTATTATGGACATGGTGTAGGCATGCGGAGTACGAAGTACCTTAAACACCAACTGATGCGGTCACATGGTCAAAATCCTACTAGAATTTTGTCGAGACTAAAGACTAAAGACCCTAGCATGATATATTTTACATGCTACATCTCTTAGTAACAAATGATCCACAGTTTGTTTTACATCTCTTCTGAAAGATGGAATTTTGTAAAGGCCTTTATCCGCATTTCTTTTACTTTTTAAAAATCACACCGGGACAGGCAGGTAATCGAATACAAGACCTTTGAGACAGTATCAAGATGCTTAATCACTGAGCCACCGAGCCCGGCTAATAACAGGCAAACTATATACAATAATCGGCATTCCAGTAGTTTTATTATGTAACATAATGACAGTTTTCATTCTCAACTCATTCATAAACACAATAAAATATTTATCTTCCTAGTTTCTTCTCGCTACAAGAATACATAATGACCTACTATTATAAATCTACTAATTCGTTTTTTAATGTAATAATAGTAATGTAAATTATATTATCACTCATAACTTCGAGACGACCTCTATACTCTTGTTTGCTATACATATAAATAGTTGATTCGAATTCGAAAAAATGCAAATGACAGCGCTTTCTGTTTTTCCACCGCTATAAAATGCAAATAAGCGCTGGAACGGCTATCGATATCTCCAATATTGGAAACAGCACATATGTCACCGTTAGCAATATGGAACGGAGTCTCGTTTTAAATGCTGACAATTTGGATATATGTATTGCATAATCGTCAAATATTAAAGCATATTTAAGATGCTATATTTGTACAACTTCAATATCGCCTTAAAAATATCGTAATATTCTAGATCATTGCGTGAAATTAACATAAAATAAGGGAGATTTTTTAAGACTATTATACCACTGCAACTGGAAAGTGAAATTCAAAAGAAAGCACTCATAATGATCCAAAACAATGATATGCTATTTATTTATTTAATTTATTTATTTATTTCGTACTCAGCCAACGGCCGTTGGGCCAATTATAGGCGTCGCTGTGCGCTATGATAATAAAATCGTGTACGTTAAACGCGGTCCCTAAAATTGCCGTTCGAGTGCCATGTACAAAAAATAGTTCTAGCCTTTTGGAATTGTGTAATTTTCTCGCGTACATTGTAATCCGGCTAAACAAATAAATATGCACTACAATAGCTATTTATGCAACAAGTACTAAAACTTGATGTTTATGCACGAGACATGAAAATTATGAAACGAAGCCGAAGGCTGAGTTTCATAACATGTCGAGTGCAATAACACTTTTAGCACGAGTTTGCATACAATATTTTTTCTACGACCTTAAATTTTCTGTTATTAATCCATAAATGTCGATTTAACAAAAGTTTGCATTTATGACAGTTATAATTTATGTCATAATAGAGAGATGGCTTTGACGCGCAGGTGAATGTTTGTGGAGCCAGTACTGTCAAAGTCAGTTACCAAAGGTAATTATTAATACTACACATCTGATTTTATTCATTACATAACGCTTTAATTATTTAAAAAACACTTTACCTCTAACGCAAGAAGTAACTAGAATAACTTTACAAACTCACTTCCAGTTCGAAATTGTAGTTTTATAACCTCACTTCACTTTATAACACACGTGCTAAAAGTAAACAGCTGATCTCTTTAAACACGCTAAATTATAAAACGTCACTTTTAGTGAAAAAAGCTAGCGCTAAAAGGCCTACTTTTAGTGGTGGTCGTAGAAAAAATAATTTTTCATAGCATACTATATAAAATATATAACTGTAAATTAAATATTTATTTTTTAAAGAAAAAATATCAAAAGTTTGTACTGCTACAGTCCTCTCGTCAACGACCATTAGATACTTTTAGAAGAAAATAAGTCCAATAAAATTAACTTGATGGACAACGGCCAGTTATTATCAGGGAACCTATACTACTCACCTGATAGTTACGAAGTTATAATCAAGAAATGACTGACTCGCCATATAAAACCGATATCAGCGCTAAAATAAAAACACCCCCATATATCTTTATGTTACCAACAACTATCAACAAGTGATGAAATAAATTAAGGACATCACAAAAGTATCAATTTTACTACTGATCACAACGGAGCTTTTCTTAACATAAATATTTTCCATACATTTAATTGCAGAAGCCTAACAAAGTTTTATAGTGATCATCAAATCGTATTCCATACTTAATAATGTTGACGACAGTTCAATCGAGGTAATGCAAAATTTACCACCATCTGTCCCTTCAATTGAAATAGAAGACGAACTAAAAATATCGAGAGATCCAAAAAAAAACTGTTCCTCAGCGGGCTGTAGAAATTTAACGTATGAATAATCTGTTGGTGACACTGTACGTCAATGTCAAATTCGAGGTTATCAGGTTAGGTTTTCCGTCAGTTATGACACAAAATGACGCAAATCCTAACCTGCTAACCTCGAATTTGACCTTGACATACAGTGTCACCAACATATTATTCATACGTTGAATTTCCACAGCCCGCTGAGGAACAGTTTTTTTTTAATCTCTCGATAGGTACTCAAATTCGACATAATTAAGATAAGAAGAAAGGTTGCTAAAGAGCAGAACGACAACTTTAAAAAAATATTCAACGTTACTAGTATACGTCATGATGTTGTATCAGTTTATCCTAGACACAAATCAAAAACCCTTCTTGCAGTTTTGTCAGCGCTATGGTCATAGCAAAAACGACTGCTACCGAAGTTCAAAATGCGCAAGTATATACACATGGGGATCACTTAATTCAAGAGTGTCCTAGAAAAAATGAAACGGCAAAACATAAGCCAAAATCTGGACAGAATCATACAACGCTTTTTTAAACGTTGTGTAATTAACTCATACTCACAAAGCACAAATTAATGCTGTACAACACTTTAATGAACACGACTGTACACCTTCAAACAACATTTCGGACGTGTGATAAAATCGCAGCAATAAAACTGAACAAACTAAATCTCACAAAACCAACACTGTAGGTTTCAATATCAGCATTCACAATACCGGCCACACGCCAATAAATGCATTCATTAACCTCGTCACTCCAACCAAAGAATTTTTTATCACTTATTACAAGTATATTTAACAATGGCAACAAGTAACAGAAAAATCATTAATAATTTAACAACAGCGAATTGTAATTCTAATGGAGTGAAACAAAAACGATATCAGCTAGTTTGGATTAATCATAAAATAGCAGAAGGCTGCGAAAACTAAAAACATATTTATCGCATTTCATATGGCAATGTACTACATTTTTACACACAAAATCGTTTAGTAATGTGGTACTTTACACCATAGCAACGACGATTCGTTTTAAGTTTGACAATACTGAAATGTATTGTTGGTGACACTGTAAGTTTATGTCAAATAGGTTATCAGGTTAGGCTTTGCGCCATTCTGTGTTAAAGCTGACCCAAAAACTAACCTGCTAACCTTACATAGACTTACAGTGTTACCAACAAAACACTTCAGTACTGCCAAATGCATAAAATCAACTGGAGCTGCTTTTTGGGATTTAGTACATAAAAACGAGTTCTGCCCAGCTTCGTCATGTTTTGTATACGAAACGCGTTAGAGAAGTGGTTTTTCTTAACTCGTACAAACTCGGTACAAACCAGCTATACTTGTTGAGTAAAACTTCACTTTTCTAAACTTGTTGCCTAATATACTATTATAGCTATAAACGTTACCAAAGCTTTCGACAATGTGTTAATCAATGGCTTACTATGTAAACTCAATATCAAGATAGGACAATACAATTGATCAACTTGTTAATTCATTATTCGCCAATATGCTACACGAATGTGTCAAGTCAAAGAAATATTAGAGCCGAGAAACAAGGATCAATTTTAGACCCTCTACTCTACAGCTGCAGCAACGACATAAAATGTGTAGTAGAAACTGACATAGCGATGTTTGCCGATGATCCTGATTGATGATTGTAACAAAAAAGCTAATTTAGTAATATATTTCATGTACTATGCAACACAAAAAAACTGGGAAAACTCTTGATAGAGATTTTAGCGTAATTTGATTAGCTAAAACGAGGCTTTAAACAATTACATTTATTATAACAATTTTGATTCATAGCAACGTCTAAACAAGTTGACGGTTAAATTAAAAATACCAACTGTACATATTAAGACAGTCACATTCACAACAAACCATACTAACTGTCCCATGTTTTTTCTTGCTTAGTACATACATTAACAACATGTATAGCAGTGTATACGGAGCTAGTATTATATATAAAAAAAATTAAAACAGTGGTCAATCATTTGAAGATATGTAATTCTCCCTTCTTCGAAATATCAACTCTGTTTTATATGTTTTAAGACTAACAGGTAGTATGTTATAAAGAACCGTACCCATATACCAACAATTGGAATTAAATAATTGAATGCGATGATTATGATGCTGTAAGTTAAAATGACCGTAGCGAGTGCTATATTTATGGTGCTGGTATAAAAATGTCAAATTACTGATATTATACTTAATATACATATAGTTAAAAATTCTAATATGTAAATACTAATAAGAGTTAAAATAGTCTGATTCATGAAAGTGGTTTTGCACGACTCCCGGCTCTGTAAATTAAATATACATATTGCGAATGGTTCAGTTTTGTATAACAATTGGTTTGTTGTAAAAATTAAATTGATTACTTTACATGTTATTTTTGTTGATAATTATTCAATTCAAACTGAAAACAAATTGCAACAATTGAAATTCCACAGCCTCCTTAAACGCCCTTGCTGAAACTTGGTTGCCTCCACTCGGAATAAATATTACAATCACTATAGCAATAACGTGAAAATTCATTTTAGAACTTTATCACGCCAAGCGATTCCGCAGATTAAATACAGGAGGTCATTTATTTTAATTATAGTAATCAAGAACTGTACGAAGCCTTAGATTATTACATTCAATTTTACAGGGCGTTTGGAAATTCCGTGTACCTATTAATTATAAGATGAGATAGAATAATAGAATATGGTAAAACTTGATCTTCAAATTGAAGTGTCAAATTCTAATAAATCTTATATGATCGATTTAGTTATCGAAAACCCAGTATTAACCGGAGGTTGTTTTCGACCTCGATCATTTTTAGAAGTTTACATTTTTTGTCGCAACCTCTCAATCAATTGCGACCACTCCAAATTTATATCAAAGATCTCACGAAACTACATGCCTTTTAAGAAGACAGCAACAGCTTTGGTGTTAAAAAAGTTGGAAAAATAAAAAAGGCAAGTATGTCACACCGGGTAGATATTAACACGATAACTGAAGAAGCTATCAGGGTGTCTTCGTAGCCAGTTTGTATAGAATATTAATGCAAAAAACTGAAAAACCTTTAAGCGAGTATGTGTTTCGGGCTACAAGTAATAGACGTTAAGCGGGTGGCCACACATTCCGGACTGCCAAGCATGAGGTCGCTAGTTCGAATCTCAGTCCCGACAAGATTTTTTTAAAAGGTGTCTATAAAAGTGCGGATGCAAATTTGTATACCTTATCACCATTTCTATACCTTATCACCCTTAAATCTGAAATTGCACTCTTATCCTATCCACGATATCCGCTAACGGTAATGGTAAATAGTCGACTCGATTTAAAACCGAGTTCCTTCAGGCTTCGCACCGATTAATTCCAGTCTCCTTTACAAATTTGATAATATGATAACGGCATACCACACTGGAAGCACTGATTCAACAGATTTCGAAGATTTCTTTCCCAGCATGACATTAACCCAAAAATTTGGTATATTATAGAACTAGAAGTTCTAATCAGATGATTTTGCATCAAGTACACCACATATCACAAAACTTGTTTTGATATTTGACAGGCGACCTTTGTTTTAAATGTGAACAGTAGCAGACTGTAACGTACAACTTTTAAATTTATTTATTTATATTGAATTGGAGGATATAGCATGTTGATCATTTGGGTTCTTATGCCACTAACAAAAAGAATACCAATATTGTTTCGGGTACATCGTCAATGGTAACGTTAATAATGGATCTATTTTTACCATGTAAAAAATACAAACTTCGCCGATGTCACCTGAATAGCTATGATTTTCGTTTCTAATAGTTTGGTTGGCATATCTCTCATCATTTTTCGTTTTAATAAAAAAATGAAAGCGAAATTATTCTTTTAATGTAAGTACTACATCATACTATTTCTTTTACATAATTAATTTTGTTAGTTAATCATACAAATATTTAAATCTGGTGGACGTAGTAGTTCTTGAACTTTCCGCTGTAGATTATTAAATCAAAATTCAATTGTTCAATTTTAGAAAGCATATTGTTAATAAATTATGCCGTCAACTGAGAAAATTAGTAATAATGTCAGCAGGAAAAACTATAATAATACAAATTTCTTTCGAATGAAGTACTTATAATAAGATTTAATATGAGAGATACACTGCCCGAAATAATTGATTACGAATCCCTTCGCATTTGTATGACAAATTTGCAATCTGCATTAACGAATTCTGTGCACGATCCACACCCACACATTTAAAATCTCTCCGCAATCTGCTCTAATTTCACTCGACTGGAAACATCTAGATTATTTCCTGTTTTTTCTCTTTTCGTTTTAAAAACACGGGAGATGTAAAATGCGAGTTATTTTTTATATAGGGTAATCTGCAAATGGCACACGTTCTTTCTGGGTTGTTTAAAAGCTTGAAATAATGTAACTTTCGCTTTTTAAAGAGGTGTACTTTCATTTTATGTGGATCTTTGAATTATTTTTTTAATAAAGAATAGCGATCGTTTCAATACAATCACTCAGTTTACACTAAAATCACATATCAATAAATTAGTTATAAATTGACAATCACATAATATAATTTAGCTATTTACTTTTAATAGATATTAACGATACACGTTTGATTATGAGCATCTTAACGAGTGTCGTTAGTGCCATAAGCAAACGTTATTATAAATATTTTATCTTCAGTAATAAATTCTGGTTCAATGTATTTTTTATATAAAAAGAGTACGGTAATATCCATTACCGCACTGAGTGCTCTTAACGATACTGAAATTAATTTGGTTAGTAGTCTAGTATTTCACCGATGAAGATAAATATTATTAATATGATATTCACTCAATGTTCGAGTTGAATTATTGAAAAACTATAACATTTTAAAATAACTTTAAAACATAAGCTAATATTTAAATAGACAACGATCTCGGTTCAAGCAATGTCAGTAATCATTTGAGAGCGAATTTTATGCAAACTGTAAAGTTCAGGGCGCTGACACACGGCAAGTCAGGATCGCCGAAATATCTCTTTCCGAAATCAAGTTATCTCGCACACCGTTAACGGCGTACTGGTTGATGTGGTATGTGGTTAGCATCATGCCTTTGACGATTGCCTTACTTTCTCTACTTCCGCAACTGAGGTTTTGCTACCCAATTTTAAAGCGACTGGGTGAGCCACCCGCCAGTTGCCAGATATGGGGATTGAACCTCGTACCGTGGCGCCGCAGCCTGAGCTCCCTAACCACTCCGCCACGCTGACTTTTATGCAAACTGTATATTTTATCATTTATGCATATCTTAGGACACTATTAAAAATGTACACGAACTGAAACTTTTGCAGTTAATTGACACTAATTAATTAATGTAGTTTTGCATATTTAAGCATTTCTTGAATATTTTAGCAGTTGTGTGCATATTATAGCACAAATCTATATTTTTTAGGAAATTGTTTTCAGATGTTCGAAATGTAAAAAAATAATGTAATAATGGTATTTGCTGACAATATTCAAAGAAAGCAAGTAATAATAGTTTTATTTTAAAAATTACCCCAAATTTGTCTAATAAATTTCAATTAGATACATGCGAAAAACGACAAGCTTTTGTTTTCGACACGGATTACGCAAACGCAATTTAACGCAACGAATGACTTAATCAATATTTAGCAAAAATTACGTTTTGAGAATTCATGCAAAAGTATAAATGATAAACTAAGAAGTAAGTGCTAATGTTTTAGAAAATTTTAATTCAGAAATTAATAAAAATCCTGGTTATACTATTTTAACTAATATAAGGTACTATTTTGAAGAGTGAATTTGTTGAGGACCTCGATGCAGCTCCTAATGTTATTGCAAAATTTGTAAATGCTCCTTGTACAGTTGTGGACATTGAAGGATCTTCAATATCTAAGTAGATGTTTTCGGACAGAAGACATTTACTTGGAAGATGTTTTTATGACGATGATTAGTTTACGTATTTTGTTCGTGTTGCCTATGTTTTTTATTGAAATAATTGCTTAATTCTGATGTAAATCATTGTAAGAATTAGCAAAATGAGTAAAACATTAAATACGTATTTTCCCCCTTTTTTAATTTTATTGTAGGTTTATGAATTTGGCATAAAGTAAATGAGATGGCATATGCACATGCATATTTCTAAAATTTTCTGCATTACGAATGTTTAGAAAATATGGTGCATATATATGCGAATTTTTTGGTAATGTTAGGGAAGATAGACGGTCGGCCTTACCTTTTGGCGAAAGTTATAGTTGATGTTTTGCCGGCTGGTAACTATCGGCCTAATTGGGCTAGCTCGCCGCGAGGGTCGCAGGGTTCCAGCTATGCTGAAAAAGTATTAAAAAAAATAGGGCGCCAGGTCCACGACTCAAGTTCTAATCCTTATGCCGGACCGTACATAAGGTCAGGACAATTTCCAGCAGCACAAAGAAAACAATCAAATCAACCACCAAAGAAAATATCACAGCTTTATTTCAAAGAGTTTGGTGCGTACTATAGTGCAATGCTAATATAAACTAAATACAAATATCACAGCAGGCAATATTTTTACCAACATCAAAGAACACACAGTATGCGACATGCAATAGTAAATGTATATACAAATTCAAATATAAGTATTGGGCAAATAGTAGCCCACGAGCAGCAATGACTATGAACTAACACATTAAAACATTGTGCGGTTACAACGGAGCGTAGCGAGTATTAAATTTAAAAAGAAAATAAATTGACCAAGCGCGAGTCGCGGAGCGAGTTTAAAATTTCGCGTATACCGGCTCAGAGCAATACAAGACCACCTCGGCTAACGTTTTAACCCCGAAGGTTAGCCCTAAATGACGCTATATCTATATTCAAAATTTTCTAAAGGGCGGAATCAGCGTGCGCTTGCGTGGCCACACATGAACGACGGTGTCCATATTAAAAATGCATTAAGTGTACTTATGTATATTTATATGCTAAAGAAAGCAAAGGCTTGGATTTGCCCCTTACTCGGTTAACGGAGATCTACAATAACCACAACGCTCCCGAAGTCGGCTTACGAGACACGCTACTGAAGTGTGCCTAACTTCGCGTCGAAGGTTTGACATGAAAATATTAACTATTGTTTTGGTGATGAAGACAGCGAAACTTTAAGGCGTCCGAACTGTGTTATGCAAGCTGGTGAGTAAACGCGACGTCCAGAAAGGACACAAGTGAAGCCCAAAGCTACAAGTTCTACTCTATAAATTTTTCAGATAACGCAGAGGTCAATAAGGCTAGGAGACCCGAATGCACAAACGGAGCAATACACAGGTAAATCTTACGACCTTAATTTAGCAAGTAGCAGAGGGTAACCGCATGTCATTGCGCGGCGGCCCTAACATTTAATTACACAAATTCCAAATATTACTAAACTAACGATGCACGAAGCCTACTATCGTACAACCCGATGCTGAATAACATCACACATGTCCGGAGTGCTAACGGCATGAAACAGTATGATTCAATTATAAGTTACAACAGGCGCAATGCATATTATCTACAATAACGTCTTGCCTGCAGGAAAGTTCACCAGAACCTAATCTCTTCGTTCGCTCCCCTGGAGTTGGACGTAGCTAGAGAGAAGCAACGATGGCGGCTGCAGCTGCGGGGTGCAGTGCCAGCTATGGAGGTTGCAAGATGACTTGCAGGTGAGTGTAAAGCAGTTGCTCAAACTTCAGCGTGGCCCACGAGAGTTGAAAAATTCGCAGGCGATGCGACTATCTTAGGGGCCCAGTGCATCGAACTGGATTCGAGCAGGGTGCAGTCGAACGGGGTAGGTCTACTCCAGACAGGAAGGATTTCCAGCAGATGGGGAGTGTTTTAACTCCCGCCAGGAATTTTTGGCTAAAAACGCACAGAACCCAAATGTATTCCCGATTAAGAAGAAACTGACCTAGTGTTACCTCCAGCTGGGGGTCGAGCCGAGAGGAGCGCGCTAAAGTAGGCGTCCAGGAGATCCGCCAAAAGCGAAGGGATGCAAGTAAGTAGCTATCTAATAATCATTACGAACATCCACGATAACGCAGAAATGCTTCCAGATCCCTCAAACAATCTATTCGAAGAGGCGAGCCCTACCAAAGGGCTATGAAGCACTTAGCTGCAGGGGAACACCTACTAGCACGACCGTTTAGCTTGAAAAGAAAGCCGAAAAATTCAAAAACCCAGCCCACAGGTCAACTGATAACCAAGAATTTGGGCCAGGAGAAGCCAAAAAACCAGTCAGGCAAGTCTGACTGCAGGAGAAGATAACATTGCTCTAGCAACAAATGGAATAGTTAAAAACAATTTGTATCACCGGTTGCCTAGCGGCCATACCCAAATATTTGTAGAAATATAGCAAGAATAAACCTAATTTGCAAAATATGAGTAATTAAACGAGGGATTGCTTACGAAACTGCATGATAATTATAGGAGAGTAATTAAAAATAAGATATAGCCAATTATACCTAGTTTAAAGCATGCAAACATTGACAAAAGCCAACCATAAATATTCAAGTTCAAAAATTCAGCTAGCGAAAGTTCAATACTACGGGGGGCACTCCAAAAGTATCGTAACAAATCCTCCCCCAACAAAAGGGAGGGTAAATCACCCCAGATTTACCCGACCATACAAATGCCAACAAAAGAAATCGCCCTAAGAGACAACAAAAAAAAAAAACGATGCCTGCCGGAAGGAAACAAAGGGAAGGAACAAAGGATCTAAAGAAGTAGACAAGAAGAGAGGATGTAAGAGTTCAAGCACATCATCGAAGACAACTAGACACCAACCTCTTCCGTCGCTGCAAGATGATGTGAGCTGCGCCGGTGGAAGGGAAGGTTACGTCAGGTTGCAACAAAGATGCACCCGAAACGCAAACACCTCGGAAAGATGTGGAGTGGGAGACAGGAAAGCGAACGACACAGAAGAAGGAAGGGAAAGGAAAACCAACCTCAACCAAGGGTTAAGTACTTAGGCCCAGGATCGACCTACAGCACTGAAGCTATCTCCAAATGACAGAAGATAGAACTGATATCCAAAATAACACGAAGTATAAAGAGAACGAACACAGCAAAAAGAGGGAACATCCCTTTCAAACAAGAAAAAAAATGAGACAGAGAAAGATGCGAGAAATGAAGGGACCAGATGTTTAGGTCGGGACTCCAATTCGAGAAAAAGGAAAGGTGAGTTGGGTCCCAAAGGTTCCGTCCGACGTCCCCAAACCAGCCACCCAAAAAGACGTAGACTAAACCAAATCATCATTATCGTCGACAGCGTTGTTGAGCTTCAAGTCTTTGGCATGCCAATTCCCGCGTAGACGTCCGTCTGGATCCTTAAGTTGATATATGAAGCGAGACAATTTCTTATGAATTATAAAGGGTCCAATGAACTTGGGTGCCAATTTAGCAGTATAGTGGTTAGCAGCATCCGATTGCGTGAAGTTTCTTCTCCAAACGGAGTTGCCTACCTGATATTCATCAGGTCGTCTTCGCAGGTTGTAGTAGACCTTCGAACGATCGTAGGCCCTAGCAAGACGAACTTTTACTTCTTTGTACAACCGTTGCAGCGCTTGGGCTCTGATGTTGGGGTTTTCATCCCTGATGACACGAAGTTCGGGACCTTCATCTTCAGGTCTTTCTTCAGGATTCCCGTCGAGTGTAATTTCTCGGCCAAAATTCAAAAAGTAGGGGCTATGACCAGTGACATCATGCTTGGAGGTTCTTATGGCACAAGCGACTTGTTGTAAGTATTTATCCCACTCACGTTGTTTGTCGGACACGTACGCTGTAAGCATTGTTTTCAGAACACGATTGATGCGTTCCGTTGGATTTGCCTGAGGGTGATACAACGCTGTAAACGCTATTCTGCAACCATAGTTCCTAGCCAAGGCAGTAAATTCGCGACTCTTGAACTGGACACCATTGTCGCAGATAATTCTCTTCGGAGCGCCAAACAATAAAAACACGTTTTCTTCAACGTGACGTACGACTGCAGCGGCCGTAGCCTTACGAAGGGGAAATACAAGAGGAAGTTTAGTGAAGCAATCAGCCACTACGAGTATATACTGGTATCCCCGAGAAGAACGAGGTAGAGGTCCTATGAGGTCCATGCAGATAACCTCCCAGGGCTTCGAGATGTTTGTGTGACCTCCCATATGTCCAGCGGGTGGTCGTTGGTCAGGCTTAGTGCGGGAACACACCTTGCAGTTGCGAATGTAGCGCAGAACGTCCGTTCGCATCTTGGGCCAGTAGTACCTCTGAGCTATGCGACCTAAGGTTTTCGAAACGCCAAGATGTCCTGAGGTAGGATCATCATGATTACGTCTAAGTACTTCTGAACGTTTGTCCTTAGGTAGAACTATCTTCCAATCTTCATTGGCCTGCATGAGTTCTGGATACGGGCTCCTAACATGTTTGTAGAGTTGCGAATTCGACTCGCGCCAAGCAGGATAGTGCTGTGGATCGTTTCGGACTTTTAGGCGCATCCGAGCATACCAGCGATCTCGAATATCGTCGTCCTCAGTGACTTCATCGACAATAGGTACGGACCTGGATAGAGCGTCAGGTACGACATTGTCTTTGCCTTTGCGATGGATAACATTGAAATTATATTGTTGTAGGCGTATGGCCCAACGCGCAATGCGTCCTATGGGGTCTTTAATATTATGCAACCACTTGAGGGCGTAGTGGTCGGTCACGACGTCGAACTTAGTTCCCTCGATGTACGGGCGAAGTTTTTCGATGGCGAAGAGTACCGCGAGACATTCACGTTCCGTTGTGCTGAACTTCCGCTCATTCTTCGTGAGTGAACGGCTTATATAGCAGACGACCTTCTCTCCCTCAGGATACGTCTGGGACAAGACGGCTCCGAGTCCATAACCGGAGGCGTCCGTCTGAATGGTGAAGGGACGACTGAAATCTGGGCAAGAGAGCACAGGGGCCGAGACGAGGCAGTCTTTAATGGTGTCAAATGCGGTTTGACATTCCTCAGACCAAACAAACTTCTGGTTCTTGCGAAGCAGGCGAGTCATAGGTGACACAACTGAAGAAAAGTTAGGCACAAAGCGCCGATACCACGATGCCATTCCCAATATCCTTCTAACCTCTGGTACCGTCTTGGGGTTAGGGATGTTCAAGATTGCTTCGACCTTTTCCGGGTCGACGAGTAGACCTTTGGAGTTCACGACGTACCCCAGGTACTTCAGTTCGGGCTTGCAAAAATGACATTTTTCCCGGTTCAAAGTTAGGCCGGCCTTGGCGATCCTAGATATGACTTCCTTCAAGACCTCCAGGTGTTGTTCGAAGGTAGGAGTGCAGATAATAATGTCATCCAAGTATGTGAAGGCGTAAGGTTCTAGGTCGGCACCAATAACTCGGTCGATAAGACGTTGCCAAGTCGCCGGGGCGGTATGAAGGCCGAACGGGAGGCGACAAAATTGGTACAACCCACGATTAGGGACAGTGAAGGCAGTTAGCGGACGGCTAGCGACAGAAACCGGCACCTGAAAGTAAGCTGACTTGACATCTAACGTGGTCAGGTATTGTGCATCACGTAACTTGTCCAAGATGTTGCTGATGTACGGAAGTGGATAGGCATCAGGTTGGCTCACCTTGTTGAGCTTCCGATAGTCTACGCAGAAGCGGTAGGAACCATCCTTCTTCTTTATCATAACGATGGGCGATGACCATGCGGATGTTGAGGGTTCCACAATGCCCTTTTCTAACATATCGTCGAGCTCTTCATTCACGTGCTTTTGCAAAGCAGGCGAGATTGGATAATAGCGCTGCTTAATTGGTTCAGCATCTGTCTTGATTACATGCTCCACTAAATGGGTGCATCCTACACCATCTCCTATCAAAGAAAAAGCTTCGCTGATAGTCTGATCAAGCACAGCTTGTTCGTCGTTCGTGAGGTGTTCAGTTGAACGGATCGCAGCGATTTGCTCATCAGCCGAGGCTTTGGAGAAGGTCCATTCCCCATGGCGAAGATCTGGCACAAGGGCCATCCTCTTCCAGAAGTCGGTGCCCAAAATTAATGTATGTGGGAGTGAAGGAATAACCAGGACTTCGAAAGTTCTCACGCGATCTCTCAGTACGATGGGGACGGTAAGTGTACCTATACTATGGCATTTCTCACCATTGGCGACGCTGCAGGTGGTAGATTTAGCAGAGCTTAATTTGCAGACGTCCCTCAATACTTCCCATCCTTGGCGACCTAAAATGGTACGGCTCGCGCCGGAGTCCAACAAGCCAAGTAGATCCTTGCCATAAATAGAGACACGAAGATAGGGCCTCTCATCTTTGTTGGCGTGACCTAAGATGAAATCGAGCAGAATGCGATGTTCAGTAGGTATGTGATCCGTTTCTCGAGATTGGGAGACGACATTGGCCTCAGAAATGGTGGCGGGAGAAGACGCTAATCGGCCTCTTAACGCCTTCCGTTCCCGTTTCCCGAACAGGAAGGGCAGGTACGAATTGTGACGTCAGCTTTACCGCAGCGATAACACTTCAATTTGCGTGGCGATGGACACTGAGCTACGCGATGGTCGGGCTTCCCACAGTTCCAGCACACACCATAGGGTCGAGCGGCTGTAACATCGCAGACTTGTCCTTCGGCAGAGGGACTAGGAGTGGAACTAGTTTCCTCAATGGCAGCAGCTCTAGCACCAAAGCGGGGCTTGTGATAAGCCAAGTCAGGTTCAAGGGCTTGATAAGGCGGAGGTGGATTCTTGAACCTCGAAGCACGCACCTTAGCATCTTCAATTAGTTTTCCAAGTTGTCTGAGTTGCGAGATACTCGTGGGAGAGTAGAGAGCCAGTTGTGCCTGTAAGTATGGTTGCAGGTTTCTACGCATAATCTCTATGCGCTCCATTTCTACAGGTAGACGAGAAAGGCGACTAAAAAGGTTCTCCATGATAGCGACGTAGACCGTTACGGGCTCATCGGGTCCTTGGGTTCTACTACGGATTTCATCCCATAAGCTAGTTTCGTAGTCGCAAGGCAGAAAAGCGGCTTTCAAGGCGATGATCAATTCATCCCATGAACGGATAGTGTTGCGAATGGAACGAAACCAAATTCGAGCGTTGCCAGTGAACAATTCGATGGCAGCAGCAAAAAGTTGATCCTTGGACACGTTTCGAGCTACACGAGTCTCTTCTATCTCTTCCAGGAAGCTAGTCAAACCATTTCCTCCATCGAAGGTGATCCTCCATTTATTGATAGCTAAATAATTGGCTGAAGTGTGTCTATACGACGCAGAATGATTGACTTCTTCAGCAGCAGACGAGCGACGATTGACAGCATCAGCAAAGGGCGGATAATCCAAGTACATGCCAGGCTGCATGGCTGAGCTACTAGGAATAGGCTGAGGGGCAAAGAACTGTGAAGTGGACAAAGGATGACTCCACGTAACCGAGCTAGCAATAGGACGAATAGGCAAGGCAGCATCTTCCTGAGACGTAGTGACAACAGAGCTATGGGGGCGAATATGAGTTGTCTGGGGCGAAGCTACTGAACCGTCCTCCGAGCTTGAATCACTCGGTGCGACTGACGTATCGTTACGAGCTTGAGCATCAACGTGAAGCTGAAGTTTCGCTTCCAAGGCGGCAATTAATTGTTCGCATTTATCCTTCAAGGACTCCAACCTAGAAGCGGAATCTGGTTCTGCTGTAATATGACCTAACCGACCTTGAACATGAAGAAGGCGAGTACCTAAACGTTGTGCATCATTGTCCAAGTTCCTAGAGGTGCAACTATCAATTTCGGCAGCTAAAATGGAAAGTTTGTCTTCACAGATCGCAAGTTCTTCAGTAGCGTCCAAAGACACGGGAGTGAAAGTGACATTCATAAGAAGATCTATCTTCATACGAGCACGGAGTAATTTACGTTTGTCTTGGACGTTGCCCTGAATGGCAATGTCTCTAACTCGAAGCTCATAGTCGAGCTCATCGACGAGCAAACGATTAACATCTAATCTAAATACCATCTTGCTGTTCCAACAGGACAAGATGATCAACAAAACTTATTTAAGCTAGACTTATAACTATCCAAGCAAAACCTGTAAATAGCATGCAATAAACAAACCTATAACTAGCAATAATCAATTGTAAATACCCAACAAGTATCGACAATAAATAATACCAAAATAATGTAAATCACCTAGCCAGTAATAAATTCTAACACCCTAACAGTTCGATTTGCACTATAGTACCACCAAGTACCCTAATAACGACGTAGTCAAAAATCCTTTCAAGGCCCCAAAGCGTTGGGCGTCAAAATCTTCTTGTTAGGGAAGATAGACGGTCGGCCTTACCTTTTGGCGAAAGTTATAGTTGATGTTTTGCCGGCTGGTAACTATCGGCCTAATTGGGCTAGCTCGCCGCGAGGGTCGCAGGGTTCCAGCTATGCTGAAAAAGTATTAAAAAAAATAGGGCGCCAGGTCCACGACTCAAGTTCTAATCCTTATGCCGGACCGTACATAAGGTCAGGACAATTTCCAGCAGCACAAAGAAAACAATCAAATCAACCACCAAAGAAAATATCACAGCTTTATTTCAAAGAGTTTGGTGCGTACTATAGTGCAATGCTAATATAAACTAAATACAAATATCACAGCAGGCAATATTTTTACCAACATCAAAGAACACACAGTATGCGACATGCAATAGTAAATGTATATACAAATTCAAATATAAGTATTGGGCAAATAGTAGCCCACGAGCAGCAATGACTATGAACTAACACATTAAAACATTGTGCGGTTACAACGGAGCGTAGCGAGTATTAAATTTAAAAAGAAAATAAATTGACCAAGCGCGAGTCGCGGAGCGAGTTTAAAATTTCGCGTATACCGGCTCAGAGCAATACAAGACCACCTCGGCTAACGTTTTAACCCCGAAGGTTAGCCCTAAATGACGCTATATCTATATTCAAAATTTTCTAAAGGGCGGAATCAGCGTGCGCTTGCGTGGCCACACATGAACGACGGTGTCCATATTAAAAATGCATTAAGTGTACTTATGTATATTTATATGCTAAAGAAAGCAAAGGCTTGGATTTGCCCCTTACTCGGTTAACGGAGATCTACAATAACCACAACGCTCCCGAAGTCGGCTTACGAGACACGCTACTGAAGTGTGCCTAACTTCGCGTCGAAGGTTTGACATGAAAATATTAACTATTGTTTTGGTGATGAAGACAGCGAAACTTTAAGGCGTCCGAACTGTGTTATGCAAGCTGGTGAGTAAACGCGACGTCCAGAAAGGACACAAGTGAAGCCCAAAGCTACAAGTTCTACTCTATAAATTTTTCAGATAACGCAGAGGTCAATAAGGCTAGGAGACCCGAATGCACAAACGGAGCAATACACAGGTAAATCTTACGACCTTAATTTAGCAAGTAGCAGAGGGTAACCGCATGTCATTGCGCGGCGGCCCTAACATTTAATTACACAAATTCCAAATATTACTAAACTAACGATGCACGAAGCCTACTATCGTACAACCCGATGCTGAATAACATCACACATGTCCGGAGTGCTAACGGCATGAAACAGTATGATTCAATTATAAGTTACAACAGGCGCAATGCATATTATCTACAATAACGTCTTGCCTGCAGGAAAGTTCACCAGAACCTAATCTCTTCGTTCGCTCCCCTGGAGTTGGACGTAGCTAGAGAGAAGCAACGATGGCGGCTGCAGCTGCGGGGTGCAGTGCCAGCTATGGAGGTTGCAAGATGACTTGCAGGTGAGTGTAAAGCAGTTGCTCAAACTTCAGCGTGGCCCACGAGAGTTGAAAAATTCGCAGGCGATGCGACTATCTTAGGGGCCCAGTGCATCGAACTGGATTCGAGCAGGGTGCAGTCGAACGGGGTAGGTCTACTCCAGACAGGAAGGATTTCCAGCAGATGGGGAGTGTTTTAACTCCCGCCAGGAATTTTTGGCTAAAAACGCACAGAACCCAAATGTATTCCCGATTAAGAAGAAACTGACCTAGTGTTACCTCCAGCTGGGGGTCGAGCCGAGAGGAGCGCGCTAAAGTAGGCGTCCAGGAGATCCGCCAAAAGCGAAGGGATGCAAGTAAGTAGCTATCTAATAATCATTACGAACATCCACGATAACGCAGAAATGCTTCCAGATCCCTCAAACAATCTATTCGAAGAGGCGAGCCCTACCAAAGGGCTATGAAGCACTTAGCTGCAGGGGAACACCTACTAGCACGACCGTTTAGCTTGAAAAGAAAGCCGAAAAATTCAAAAACCCAGCCCACAGGTCAACTGATAACCAAGAATTTGGGCCAGGAGAAGCCAAAAAACCAGTCAGGCAAGTCTGACTGCAGGAGAAGATAACATTGCTCTAGCAACAAATGGAATAGTTAAAAACAATTTGTATCACCGGTTGCCTAGCGGCCATACCCAAATATTTGTAGAAATATAGCAAGAATAAACCTAATTTGCAAAATATGAGTAATTAAACGAGGGATTGCTTACGAAACTGCATGATAATTATAGGAGAGTAATTAAAAATAAGATATAGCCAATTATACCTAGTTTAAAGCATGCAAACATTGACAAAAGCCAACCATAAATATTCAAGTTCAAAAATTCAGCTAGCGAAAGTTCAATACTACGGGGGGCACTCCAAAAGTATCGTAACAGTAATAATAGACTACATATTTCCGTTCTCTAGTAATCATACAAGAGGTTTGCTACTAGCAAGTCAGATGTGTTCTAAAAACATTTATTTACAATATTATAGTTAAATTCCATATAATTCACTTTGAATATATGTAGATACTGATCCGTTCTGTCCCCTGACACTTTTTTTATTACATTCATGTAAGTGTTATTAAAAAAATCCAAATGAAAATACGGATATACATAAATAGCTTTCACTAAGAACTTAAGCACAATGAAGGTGAAGTATTCGCGGTTGGGTCGTGAATATTTAACAGAATTTCAAGAAAACTAATTATGTGACACAAGTCACGTATTGTATTACAATTTAAAGTAGGAACGGTTAATTACGATGACGACGGGCGCACTCAGCAAAGATTTCCTTCTGCTGAGTGGGTGACATACTGTGATGTAATGACAAAAACACATTACGGCTTCATAAAAACCACATGTTCATAATGCAATGCGCAATGCTCGTTTTCCCGTTTCTGTATTTCTGATGGCTTGTACTGCAGCACAGCACCAGCTCTTATACCAATTAACAAATCCAAGTCCCATGTGAAATTAAATAAATTCGAAAAATGGTCTGCTTACATTTTAACACCCGACTCGGCACCAAAGTTTAGCAACGGATAGATTTTAACACTTTCTGCTTGCAGAATTTAGATATTGCAGATACGTGGGTCAACAGCCAGAAATCTAGGATAGGTACAATGGGAATGCGACAAACCGTATAGCCTGGAAGTTTAATATGGTTTTTTGGATGTGGTGATATGTCGGTGACAAGATAATTATAATCGGTTTATGACAAAACTGTGTAATGGTAGATCATAATGTTAATTGCAGTATATAATAACCACTTGCATCATATCTTTTTGGTACTGGCAATATCGCAGAAAATCAATTACCAAAAATAAATTAATTCTTTGCTACACGTAATTGGCTGGAGGCTCAAACACAGTTAATCGCGCCTTCAATTAAAAAACGGTCATTATAAATATACTGCTGGAAGTGAAAACAGTTCTTTGCATGGCATTTCGATTGAATCATTAGCAGAATAGCAGAAGACTGTCAAATCTGTTTGACCTAAAAAACGCCTTCATTGGAAATTATGCTAAATTACATTGTTGGGTAATTGATGGCATTAATTTAAAATTACCGTCATCAAATGTAGTAAAAACATTTTCATCGACAATATAACCCAGAAATGACTATGTTTGGTTTAGTGACACTTACCAGGCTTTTCATGCGGTAATTATTGAGATTGCAAATCAGATTCCGATTTGTTGAGTCCAAGTTTATCAGCATATATGCCAAAATGCTACACTTAGCACTACCTCACGACTATTTTTTGTTTTAATGGTATTTTTGACAATACATTTTGAAAATGAACTTAAAGGTAAATTTTTTAGTTGATATTACCAGATTCTTGACGACACGGCTATTTTCCGAAAATATTTAGTACTTTTTATTTATAATGTAGAAATTTCGATCAACCGACTTATTCACGAAAGATAGTAACTAACGAAAAAAGTTTGTTCCCTCCTGGATTCACATTTCCCGAATCTACATAAAGAATAATTGTAACAATGCCGTATATTACTAAGTTTATTTGTAATATTTTGTATGTTTGTCCTGACCTAGAGCTTTTTGTCAAACCTTTCTCTAGGCACTGATCTATTTTATTATATGTACAAGTAACAATTTTTTAATTATGAGAAATAATAGTGTTGTTAAGCAAACTCATCCAACAGCGCAAAATTAATCTTTTGGTACAACAATACAGTAATTACTAACAATTAAAATTCAAGTAGTCGCCGTTCCATTAAATCGTTAGTAAAACATTTGTAATTACCGTGAAACACTTCCAACATCGTTCATCTTTGCAGCAAGCAGAGAGGAGATGCAAAATTTTGGCCTTATTGCACTATCAGGACCATCTCCTTGTACACACGCGATTGAAGAATACCTATATTGTTGAAGACGCTGATTCGCAAATGCGATACGATATGTTACTAAAATAATGTGTAAACATCCTGAGTTGCAAAGCCGATTGCGAAGTGATAAAATATTAAAATAAATGTTTAATTATGAAGGGTATTTCGCGTTCTCAGCAGACATTTAACGCCTGAAATAATTAAACAAAATTCTGCAAACCAACCGTATGACAGGATTTTATAGAATAGAAAAATAGCATGATTTTGAATTGCACCATTCAAAGGGTATTGTGGAAGAATTCAAACATCAAATAACTGCGTTATAACTACTTTGCTAGTATATTAAAAATTTAATTTAGTTATAAATAAAATAGTTATTAAAAATCCACATCATGACTTCCAGGAGGAGTACTACCGAAGAAATTTACTAAAAATGGAAGACTAAATCGACACAATCATTCTAAACCTCATTTCAACGATGCCTCTGTTATTTGGAGACCTTCCGCAATGCAGACGTTTACGCTTATCTCTTGGAATATTAAACATCCACCGATGATCAAGATATGCGATATTTCACGAACGTAGTATAATAATACAACTTCAAGAAACTTATATTATATTATATACTTGTTTGCGAAAGATGGAAATATTTTCCGCTATTTTGCATTTAAAATTTCCTGAAACGGTAATGGCTTTGTTAAGAGGAGTTTTTTCATAACAGTCGGGAAGTACATTAAAATGCTGGTAAATTCGCATGTCATTTACGCAAGCAAGAAGACGCTAATGATGGCTGTTTCAAAACTAAACTTGCAGATTGACGAGAGCTTACGGTGAGAACTAAGTTCCTATACTGCAAGACAGGAATTTTGTAACAAGCGGTCGTGCCGAAAAATTATAACGCAAATTTAGTTAGTAAATTTGCATAAAATGGATTTCCAGTTCTAAAAAGCAGATTTAAGCAATATTGTTACACAATAGTTTGTTACTTCTAATAGAAAAATTATTCTGGCATAACTGATTGAACGACAACTGTGATAAATAATAAAAATACACAATTAAAATACTTATAATCGACTGGTATCTTTTACGGTTCAAATAAAAACTAAATACATATTAATGTGATTTTTGATAACTACGAGCAAGTACACCCAATCTATATAAGATATAAATACAGCAGAATATTCATAATAAATAAATAAGCAACGGGTTATGTTTACTCCCCATAGTTTTCTCATTACATGTGGTATGCAGATTTTTACTGTGTTTAATGTTCCAGGAGATATTTTCAGACATCTACAAATAGTACATACTTAGACTTCGGCATAATTCCATTAGTATTCAACGTTGAATAGATGAATAGGTGGATTTTCAAATTCTCAAAAAGTATTATAATGTGTAGTTTGTTCAGTCAACATAAAAACACAAAGTGGCCTTTGATTTCCAAAATTTCATGACTTTCAAAATCCTTCTTTGTCTAGGAATGTACTTACAAAATTTCACTAAAATAAATAGGTTAAGGTTGTGACATTTACTTATCATCTGTCACAAATGTTATAAATAACTACTTTTAAGGATATTATAACAAGAGATCAATAAAAAAACCAATTAGGGTAGGCTGTGATATGTGTTATACGTTTGGCAGTACTGAAGTGTATTGTCAGTCTATGTCAAATTCGAGATTAGTAGGTTAGGTTTTGTTTGTTGTTTGACACAGACTGGCAATACACTTCAGTATTGCCAAACGTATAACACATATCACAGCTTACCCTAATTGGTTTTTTTATTGATCTCTTGTTACAAATACTGTGTTGGATACTATTGACGTAGCGTTTATTAATAGCTATTTTTATTACGCTTTATAGAAGTTCAGGAGAGAATTTTCAGAAAAATATCTACTTGAAATAATGAAAAGTATTAATTGTCATTTCTTTCATTTTTAAATTTAAACCTGCTTTTATGCAGGTGTGGAAACCTTTGCAAAGCATAATTCAGAATCCTTAATACAAAAATTGCATCCCTATACAAACTTAAAAAAATCAAATATTTTTGTGTTTACTGAATGGCCTATACTATATGTTTATGTACTACATTTTATATCCTCATGATTGTTCTTAATAATATTTCTCCACTATCATTGTTCTATTTTTAGGGATTCCATTATTTGTATTCAAATGCTACACTCTTCTTTCAATAAAATATCTTCTATGTAATTGGACACCCCACTTTTTCACATTATACTATTTTTTATGTCGGCTCTCACATAGAATTAATTTTTCCCAATGAAAAGCTTGACTACCAGTTATGTATAATAACTACATTTTTAACATTTCTCTCTTTATTATATTAACAATCGAACTTTACATATTTTGCCTGAATCTATATTCAGCTAGTTTAGGCGTCCCATAGACGGTGCGTGACACGATGCGCGTGGATGAATCATCTTAAGCCTTTGATATTGTAGGGTTGCTAATACTACAAATTTGATACAAGAGAGGTACAATTTAATTTAGTCATAGAACTGACCAAATATGCTTGGGATGCAAATTGCGCAAGTTCCGTGAATATAAATTAGGGTTAAAATCTTAGCTAACCTTGAGCACATCAGAAACGCCAATGTTTCAAAACATAAGTAAAATTAGATCAGCTATGTAATCTTAATACAAATATAGCACCAATAATTAAAAATAAAACGGTTATCTTTCACGCTAACTTCTTATGAAACTAAGATTGAACGAATTGAGGCGTGAACTTCCTTTTAAAATGTTATCTGGATTAGATTCATTTTACTAAAATGTTATCCGTCCCAGCCTCCTTTTATTCAGCATTATAAAATTTAATAGTCGCCATCATTAATCATTGCATAGAAGATGCAATACAACACTGGCCTTTCTTAGTATTTTAATATTATCCAACAATGCTATCAGATATTTTAAATTAAGGGCAACATTATTACTTCATTTCTTAAATCGCAAGATTAATAATAATAATTTGACTAGTGTAATAAAATAATATATAATGGATCACCTGAGCAACAATGATGAAAAGTAAAATGAATTTCTGATAAATCAAATCGGCAACATATACTTGGAAAATAGAAAAACAGCGGCATTTAAAAAAATTAATCATTTTCCTGGCGCACCAGTACAATTTGTTTTTATGATTTCGAATTCTAACATGCTAACATCATGCATGACGAACATTTATTGACGTCAAAAATTAAAATATAGTATGATCAAAAATTATTTGCATCTAGTATGGCTTTGGAATAATTCTAAAATCATAAATGCAACTATAACTTACTTAAAAATCAAATGTCAAATTTGACATCTAAGTATGAACGTAGTTGCATTCATAAATTAGGAAGTATTCCATAGCCATACTAGATGAAAATTATTTTTGATCATACTTTACATTTCGTTTTGCAGTCTACTAATAAAACACACATGCAGAAAGTTTGAAAAACAATTCATTTTCTTTTTGCTAAATCTACAATACAACTTTCAAATATAACAAATCGGAGAGCCAACGCTTTCTGAAGTTATGTGTCGTCAAACAATTCCTCGAAGCTGTGTCAAAAGAAGTTTAGTGCTACTACAAGCCAAAAGCCGTTTTCCCTAGCGTGCAATTTATTCTTAAGGCCTCTTTTCTTTTGGTAACTGTTATATCGTCGAATTCCTCGCAGGATTCTCTGAAATTACTGTCACCCCAGAAGTCTTATGGTTGTGATATACAAGGGCAGAAACTAAACGATTCAGTTCTAGCCGACCCAGTTCACGCTTTAACTTGAAAAAAAATCATATTTCTGAAAAGCAAAATGATTTAAGTGAATTTCGCAACTTGAACTTTTGAGTTTCTAGCCACGCAATAGATACCAGTAAAAACTGATAATTGTACTGAATGGCCTTCCCTAATCACAGTAGCCTTGTTCTTATAAACAAAGAGATAATTATACGGGCTATTTTATAATCACATTTTTGGAAGAAGGCGGTGCAATATTTTTTTTAAAATCGAATACTACTTTATCAAAGTACAAGAATTACTTGACACTCTTGACAGCTTTCCTTTAAAAATTATGAAATTTAATTAAATATTTCAATAGATGTTTCAAATGTTATTTCACAATTACTATACAATATTCCGGCAATGATGTGGGGGTGGAAGATATTTCTAAAGCTATGAGAGTTACATGAATATTTTGTAGATAAAAGTTGTAGGTACGAGGGTGGTGCACAATACTAAAATAGTTTTGATTACACATGGTCAGTGGTCGGAATGTACCGGAACGGACCGGAACGGCGTTCCGGTTCGTGAAATATTATCAAGAGTCGTTCCGTCTCGTGAAATTTCATCAAAATCCGTTCCGTTTCGTGAAAAAATTTCCAAAAAGAGATGGAAAAGAAAGAGGCAAATATAGCGGCGTTCACAAAATGATTGCATCGGTACAATTTGTCAGCAACCTTAGCGCAATAGTCTGATGCTCTCGATGAATTGAGCGAAATGTATTATCTGTTATGTTACCTTACAATATTTAGAGTTTTGAATTTGTTGAATTATTTTGATTTTATTGCCTATTAATGAATTATTCTAGAAGGAAATGAATAAACTTTATTTTGTTGTATTTATACCGTTCTTGTTTTTTTTTAATTAGGATCTTTTCACTTTGAAATAAAATATTAAATTAAACTGGTTTGTGTCGACTATTACCGGAAAAAACACATATTATTATCAACATTATTATTATTTTCCGCGAAAATATTCGCCTGCGGCTAAAACGGGGGGCATACCCTCAGGTCCCCCCCGACAGCGTTCCGGTTCGTCAAAGTTTACATTCCGACCACTGCACATGGTTGCTCAAAAAAGTGTGGCGAATGAAACTTACTCTTTTTTAATGGAATATCCTATATTTAGGTAGCTCAAAAATGTATTGAAATACTCATCATTTTTATATAAAGTTGGGTATGGGTCTAACGTCGACTGTTTTGGAGATATTAACGATTTTATACAAAAAAATGCTGAAATTCTGACGGCTGATATAAGCAACAGAAAACAATTGAACGAAGGAAAATGTTACCAAAAAATTATGATTTTCGTGAACCACCTTTCAAGTGTAAAATGGTGGATTTTGGTATTAATGCCATACAAGGTGCTCAACATTTGCAAATTTAATGATTTCGATTATTTTTTTTTCAAAAAGGACCACCCTGTATATTTTTGTATTTTTTAAAAGCCCTTTTAATGAGCTTTCTTTTGATATATTACTTTATACCTCTTAGTTCAACTGTTTTTCAGATATGCGTATTTGAAAATAAAAACAATTTAAGTTTTAAGCCCCTTAAGATGCTTTATAACAAGTGATAAAAAACAAACGCCATTAAAATAATGATTTAAACACTTGAGCTCTCCAAAAATAAGAACACAAAACCAGGTTTAGAAAATATAAATTCAGTCGGTGTTGATACAAGGAATAATAAACACGAAAAACGATAAATGCAGGAAGACATTAATTACAAAGTCAAATAAAATTAGATTTAAAAAAACAAAAGCCAATACACTAAAATGCTATACGTAATTACATTAAATATTTAAATATGTAGTTCTCCTTTCCTGCTCTGAGTATCAAAGCTGTACAGAGAACTCATAATCAGCAAATATAATTATTTTGATTTATTTAAATGGAACACCCTGTATATTCTCGTATTTTGAAAATTACTTTTAATAAGCTTTCTTCTTTCCTATCGCTAAACACAATCGCTTTTCAGATTTAGTTTGTCCTGGTTTTTTCGGTTTTCCCTATTTGTTAATTCAAGTTTTAAGTAGAGGCTGGATTTTTGTTTTTTAAACTTGGTTTTACCTTTTGTTTGGAGAATTCAAGTGTTTAAATCATTATTTTAACGGCGTTTGTTTGTTATCCCTTGAAATGAAGCATCTTAAGGGTCTTATATTGTTTTTTTATGTTCAAACACGCACATCTCAAAAACAGTTGATTTTAGAGGTATGAAGTAAGATATCAAAAGAAAGCTCATCAAAAGGGTTTTTCAGAAATACAAATACAACACATGGCGTTTCGTCTGAAACAAAATCGAAATTATTTAATTTGCAAATGTTCGGCATCCTGTATAGCATTAATACTCACCACTTTACACTTGAAAGGTAGTTTACGAAAATCATAATTTTTTGGTAACGTTTTCCTTCATTCAATTGTTTTCTGTTGCTTACAGCAGCCGTCTGAAGTTCAGCATTTTTTTTGCATAAAATCGGTAATATCTCCAAAACAGTTGACGTTAGACCTATGCAACTTTATTATAAAAATTATGAGTATTTCAATACAAAACTTTTGAGCTACCCAGATATAGGGCATTCTATAACAAAAAGTACGTTTGATTCGCCACACTTTTTCGAGCGATCCTGTATAATCAAAACTATTTTACTAATATGCACCAGCTTCGTAGCTAAAGCTTTTGTATACACATGTAACTATCTGTATATATAGTTTATCGATAAGAAGATAAATATTAATTGAAGCAGCACACTAATTGACTAAACCGATGTAAAAGTATTTATACATATATTATGTCCGAATTAACCAAAGCTTAGGTACCTTATTGCAACAGTGCACTTGTAATAGAAGATTAAAGATAAACCTATATATTTTAAAGTACAATTACTTGAATAACTAATATTCTATTGTTTTAAAGTTCATAGATTTCTGGAAGATAAAGCGAGCTTGATGCAACGTTTCTAGCTTTGTTTGGAAATAGTCCGAATGTTGCACATTTTTCGTAAAAGGATGCACGGTAATTTGTGTCAAGAACAATGCTGCAGTAGTTTCTGTAAGACCATCAAAGGAAAACGTAAATTCAAACCTTGAAATATTCTCAAATATGGCAAAAAATATTACTGAAGGAAAATTACAAAGATAAAACCAACAATGAAATTTACATATCGGGAAATTGCTGGTTTGTGTGTGTAGACAAAGTGTATTTTTCAAACAAAATAGGGCTACAGCGATGGGTTATTTGACGCATCAATTTTCACAGCGTATTATTTAATACACGCCAATATTTACACATTCGAAGTAAATGCATGGCTACATTTTGAATAGTGTAAAATAGTTTCCAATAAAAATTACTTAATTACATACATGAAAGCAAAGGGATTAAAACGAATATTTTCGCATCTATACAGATTATTTAAGGTGCATTTAATAGTATGTACTCGGTGTAAACTTGATATAGGCAACGATAAAGTATCCTTATATGGATTACTAAAAATTTTGCAGTAAATTTATTATTTAAATTATAAAAAAAATAAAATATATTATGAACAAACCATCGCTATCTACTTTATCATACAAAACCATCGAGCACACTATTTTATCGCATTTCATTTGGTAATGTACTACATTTCTACATTCAAAATCGTTTAGAAATGTGGTACTTTTCTGTATTAGCAACACTTTTCTGCATAGCCGATTCGTTTTACATTTGGTAGTATTGAAGCGTATCCTTGGTGACAATGTAAATCTATGTCAAATTCGAGGTCAGCAGGTTTTGCATCAGTTTTGACACAGATTGACGCAAAACCTAACATGCTAACCTCGAATTTGACATAGACATACAGTGTCACCAAAAATACACTTCAGTACTGCCAAACGCATATCAACTGGAGCTGCTTATTGTGTTTTCGGACATAGAAACTAGTTCTGCTCAGCTTGGTTATGTATTGACATTTAGTGTCATTTTTATGTAAAAATGTAATATTTTGCATTTCTCATGAAATGCGATAAAATAGTATACGCAACATGTTAGAAAAGGGGTTTTACTGAACTCGTATGGCCGTTTAAGTACTCGCTAACGCTCGTACTCAAACCAGCCATACTTGTTCAGTAATACATCACTTTTCTAAACTTGTTGCGTAATATACTATTGTGATGTACCTATTAAAATGTAACCTAAAAAAATACAAAAAAACAAATATTGACACGACTGGTGTATTTTTAAAAAGAAATATTTAATTTCTCATATCTTGTAGAGAAAAACGATTAAAAATTGTAATTCCTTGTCAATTTAAAATGTAATCATAAGAGCCATTATTAAAACTTTGTATAGAGTGTTCTTTTTTCTTGTATTTTTTTAATAGTAAATCTCATATTGATAGAAGCATTTATATGGACTTTTCTCCACTTCTAAAAAGGTTACAGCAACTTAAAAAAATCTCTCTATTAGAGTTGCCAGAAGTTACAACGGCCAATAAACCAATATTTAGTATACTCAAATCTCTATTCAAATAAAATTAATCAATCGAATTTCAGTTAACTGTTGCAAATTAGTGGCGTAGATCTTTAAAAATAAATTACACAATCAAAATACAAATGTATGCTCTAGCATTTTTTCTTGGGGGAATATTTTTCTAGATGCATCGTTCAAATTTTCAAAGAAATTCATAATTTTACGATTAGGTACTTCGCTTTTAAGATATCCAGACATATCTGACAAAATTAGACGAATTGTAAATAGATTCAATCGTAAAATTTACGATGGTATTCAAAACGACGAATACTTTGCGGTGAGTGTTTACAAAAACTAAACCGTTCAAAGAAGAACAACATTCAAAGAATTGTATACATATGCACAGCGACGCCTATAATTGGCCTAACGGCTGTTGGCTAAGTGCGAAATAAATAAATAAATAAATAAATATATAGTACTCCCTGTGAATGCGGGAAATATTATATCGGTAAAACATCCAAACCTTTAAAAGTTAAAATCAAAGAACAAAAATATGATTAAAACATATCAGTTCAATAAGTCTAAGCTTGAAGAACATGCTTGGAAAAGCATCCACAAACTACAGTGGCATAACACAAAAATCTTGTCTAAAGAATCGATGTCAACTAAACGTAGAATTAAAGAAACGGTGCATATTTTACTTAACGAAGAAAAATCCGTTTCGTCTTTCTCAATATTTTTAGACAATAGTTAGATGAGAGCAAGTAGGTATAGAGTATAGGTAATCAAATGTCAGTGTCGAGCAATTTTGTAGGTTGATCGTTTCTCAGTCCCAGTGAAAAGCTAAGTATTCCTTATTCACGTTTAGTTTTAATTGTTAATCGTTGATAAGGAGAGCAGATGGTCCCTCGAAACGTTCGATATTTAATATTTTTAATTTTTCCGCGTGGAAATACCCATAAAAAGAACAGGAATATTTTTTGAAAACGTACACAATTTATTAAAAAGTTAAATTTTTTATTCCAGACAAAATAAACATTCGACTATTACAAAAAGAAAGGTTTTAAAAAATAAAAAATGAAAAAATAAGTCTGCATAAGGCTCAATTAATATCTTTTCTAATATTAAAAAAGTAAACAATTCTTAGAACAGCCTGTAACTCGATACGGAATCATTTTAGGAACTGTCTCATTTTGACTTACTGCTTCAAAATACGATAAACATGTTTTTAAATAAAATTTTCTATTTAATAAATTGTAAAAAGATTTCCATTAGCACAAATATTTCAAAACCGAGGGGTCGAATCGATATAGTACCTATATTACGTTACAATATCGGTAAGTACCTTAGAACAGGCCGAAAAATATTTAGAAGAACGAGGCCCGAAGGGCAAAAAACATTTTTTGCGCTATCAACTAATAAAAATAAAAATAACATTCAATATGACAAATATTGTTTGCCTAAATAAAGTGGATGGGGCAAGGCTAGCCACCTACCCGGCCTAAGGGTAAATATGGCTCATAGAACCACTTTCTGGTTAAAACAGGCCACTGGCCTATAATAAGAGAAAGAAAGTGGATGATTGCTGTTTCTATAGTAACTAAATGCAAAACAATGTTCTATAACAGTCCTAGGACCGTTATATTCATAACGATTATTTTGTTGTTGTTATACCAACCAACAACTTCCTGTTGACCTTATCGTCACAGATACCGAACGAGAAAACAAGTAAAAATAGGAACGTAGCGCAAAAAATTACTAATGATATTAGTTGTAAAATTTAACAGTGTATCTAACCGCTATTTATTATACAAGTTGCAAAATTGAAGTGTTTTAGGCACACGACCTGTTTTATCAAACAAGGTCGAAGGTCGAGTTTTACACCACGTCAAATGCCTAAAAACTACTTGGCAACGCGTATCATAATAGATATTTGTGCAACAAGTGCTAAAAGTGGACGTTTATGCACGAGTTTGCACACAATATTTTTTCTCCGGCCTTAAATTTACTGTTATTATTCCATAAATGTCGATTTAACAAAGGTTTGCATTTATGGCCGTTATAATTTATGTCATAGTAAAGACTGTTTCTGCAGTCGGTAGCTGTCAAAGTTAGTTTTCAAAGGTAATTATAATAGTACACATTTACTTTATTCATTACATAATGCTTTAATTATTTAAAAAACTTCGAACGAAAGAAGTAACTAGAATAACTTTATAACCTCACTTCCTGTTTAAAATTCTAAATTCAACACCCACTGTTTACTTCTAGCACATGTGCTAAAGGTAAACAGCTGATTTAACTTTTAACACGCTGATTTATAACACGTCAGTTTTAGTGAAACAAGCTAGTGCTAAAAGGCCTACTTTTAGTAGTGGTCGTAAAAAAACTACTTCGCAACGCCTATCATATAAGATTTTATCTACTTTGCATTAAAATAAATAGAAAATTTAAATTTTGACATGTCATAAATGTGACAATCTGTCAGTTGTCTGAAACAAAGTAGGCGGTTTCGTCGTTTTTCATATGAACAGAACAATGCAAAAACGGTGCTTTAATGGAATCTATTATAGCACCTTTTTCAGTGTTGTAATAACCGCTTTAAAACACCAAAGTAGATAATAGTTATTTTTCTTCAAACAGCAGTAAAATATGGCATTATACTGCTGGATTGATGATGCTAAACTGTAACTTTATTGCCAAGCGGCAGATAATATTATCTGCCGCTGACGAACGGCAGATAAAGTTATTAGCTGCCGCTGACGACTTTATCTGCCGCTCGTCAGCGGCAGATAAAGTTATTATCCGCCGCTCACAACTTCATCTGCCGCTCGTCAGCGGCAGATAATATTATCTGCGGCTGACGAGATCAAGTAATTTTCTTCGAATTTTGTTCACAAAATTGTAAATAATTTGTTATAAAAACGTTTGAAGAAAAAATACTATATGTTATTCGGAGCAAAAGTATCTTTATGTGGCTCGGCTGTACTTATCTGCCTCGCAAGCTCGGCAGATAACCCGTCCAGCCTCGCCACATAAAGTATAACTTTTGCTCCTAATAACATAATATACTATTGTATACCTAGGCCGCAAAATTACTGTTTGGCATACCAAAGAATGCTTGGCTGGCGAGACGGGGTCGAGTATGCCAAATTATTCCGAGGAAGCCTAAATTTCGCGAACGTTGCATACACAAAATGTTTGTGCAATCGAAATGCATATTATAATCAAAAACACATTATCAATTTTTTGTGCAACCGTGCCGATAAGTTTGCAAAACTAGTATCGGCCGCAAAAACGAATTTTGCAGCCTTAATTACGTCCGCAAAAATCATCTTTTCAGCACGGTTACACAAAAAAATTATCTGTAGATATGTCTTTAATTTAAGAAATTAATTTTTTAGTAATTTACGCCACTGGATTGTGCAATATAACTCAAATTCGCCTGATTTCTGTATTTGATTAGACATTTAAGTGTACTAAATGTCAATTTAATGCCCGTTCTAATTTGTACATCAAAACATTTTTTAGTTGCTACGGCTTGTTAAGGAGTGGAAAAGGCGTAAGTTCAAATATAAAATTGTTTGAATAGTATGTGTTGCGGAAAAACAACCAAGACACCATGTACATGTATGCAGCTGCTATGTGAAATAATGTACGTCACAACTCTTAAATTATTTAATATGCCAGTTCTAAACACATGGATGGTCTTTATATAACATAGCAAATAATCAACATAAAAGCTTACACCATATACATTGTGGCAATAAAAACACACAGTATTATAACTGTAGCCGTGCCATAACTGTTGCAAATGATATTAACTCGTGAATGAGATTTTATTTATATTGCTGCGGAAGATAGTGTTTGCAATTGGCGCATGCTTTTACTACTCGTGACATAATTCACCACATAATAAATGTAATATATGAAATGGTAAGTACTTAATTAAATGCAAATAGAATATCAAGTCGTACGCCAACAAAGAAATGTTATTTCAGCTTCCTCCCTCGTCTACATAGTAAATAACTATTCTGAAACTGTGTGATCATTAGTTTGTCTCAAACAAATTACACACCCGCAGGAATTTACAGATTTGGTAATTGCATCTGTATTGTTAAATGATTATACACAGGAAGAAATACCACCTCACATTAAACTTCAATATTTTTATTGTTGTTTGAAGATACAATGTGTTGGCTTTGATATGCTGCTGTAAATAAACTTTCAATTACAAACGTACGTTTTGCTTGAAAATCAGTTATCAAATCCCATGTAGGAGCTTTATTTTTCTTCTGATCTCTGAGGTACAGCGTAACTCTATTGCTTATTGTGTATTCACTTGCATTTAGAATTGAAAAACTGGATTAGAATAGAATCTTCACTTTCACCGACCTTTAACTTGGAGGATAAGCGCACCGTGACGATCATTATAGTAAATCAATTACGTAAAGTGACACAACGCTTGTGCTTAGCCTTTTCTTACCGTGTGACTTACGATGATCATGACCAAAGGAAATAGAAAACGGGTGGTGTTGCTTCATACAATTAACCTGACCGTTAAGTTGAAAGAGTCGACGCTGTTTGGAAATAGTTACATGAAGAATTCGCATTTTGTAAAACTTACCAAGCTATAATTATATCTTGGTAATTATTAATAAAATGCAGAGATTATGACCTCTACCAAGCATTGTGAACTTTCCAAAAAAGCTTTGAAGAGGTGTAACTTATATTACAACCGCAGAGCCAACGTATTTCTGGTAATATAAATTGCGGTGACGATAAATAATTGGTGTCCTACAATCCACAATTAATGTTTAATGTCATTGGTCTAAAAATGTGTTCGCATACAGACCGTGCTTATATAATTTACACGTTTAAATAAATTCATATGCATTAGCTCCTACAATTTTCATATTAACACCAAAGAGCAACAATTTGTATATTTTATCACTCAGGCGGAACACACAATTTTTAAATCGTGTTTTACACAATTTTTAAATCGTGTTTTTCATATACCACACACATAAATTATGTATACATTTACACATCGCACAACTGCAAATCAATCTACTCAATTCAGGACTGAATCAGTTCTTTTCAAACGGTGTAAAGCCTTAAATCAAAAGAGAAGATGAGCAAAATCCCAAAGTTTGAAGATGCAAAATTACACACCTTTACAGGTGTTCTTTTGGTTAATTAAATATGATGTGGTAAAATTTATAAATATGTATATATCTCACATATAGATTAAATTAAATTAAACGAATAAGGCGATGTCAGTTTTTGTAAAATAAAGTTTTAATTTATCGGCATTAAAAAAATTACAAAAAAATCTATTTAGTTTTTTCTCCGTATACATATAGTTTTCGATTCCAACGAAATAGTTATTTGTTCAACTAGTTTTGAAAGTCATACTTTTTTCATGAATTTGCAGTTTGATTAACGAGGGTGAAGCAGATGAATGAAAAAGGGACTTTCAAAACGTGTTGTACACGTAGCTTTTTTGCATAGTGATCTCTTGTAATGCGAAATTTAGTTGAAAAGGACTTCAGAATTTACAACTATCAAATTGACAATTCACCATTTTAATAAAATAGTTAAAAAAGTGTATACTTTTTTAACGATTTTTCGTTTAAAAAAGACGACTTTTGTGATCACTATGCAAAAAACGTTATTTATATATGATCTAATCATAAAAACTCCAAAAACAGAATATAATTAAATCAGTCGAGCATTTTAAACTGCAAATCATGTGCAAAGCGAGCTTTTATAAAAAGTAACCAATTTCAAATTCTGTTAATATTAAAATGATTACATGAATTGGGTCATTCAACATATAAGTTATTTAACATATCTAACATACAGGGTGTTTATAGGTCGCTAGACAGTCCGTAACTTTCTTAATAATATAGATATCGAAAAACGTTTCTTATTTTAAACGCCAGTAAACAACCAACAAATTGATGAAAATTAATTTAAACCATGGCCTCCTATTTTTGCGTAGTGATACAAGACTTTGATATTTTAAATGGAACACCCCGTACATTTTTAGATATTATAATCAGCTCTAAAAATTCCTTATAATACCATGTTAAACTAACATTTTCAAACTCAATATTTTTTTTATTAAAATGTTATTTACCTAAAGTAGGCCATGACATGTAAAACCTCTAACAATCGAACAAGCAATGACAAACAATTCCGCTTGGCTCTAGAAGTTGCTCATGACCGAATTATAGCACCAAACGTACTAAAACAATTAAAAATCATTTTTTGAAATGGAACAATATTATTTTTGAATTATGTTTTTGAAAACCCATTTACCAAAACCATAATTTACCGAAAGGTATGCAGAAACGCAATTGATCAAACACAATTGATAGACAAACAATTTATTGAAACCACGACTTGCCGAAATGTGTGCAGAAAATTTGATAGAAACGAATTTGATCGAACACAAATGATTGAAAAATAATTTAACGAAACCATAATCTACCGAAATGTGTGCAGAAAATTTGATCGAACACAAATGATTGAAAAACAGTTGAACGAAACCATAACCTACCGAAATGTGTGCAGAAAATTTGACAGAAATGAATTTGATGGAACACAAATAACTGAAAAATAATTTTCGAAACCATAATCTATCGCAATGTGTACAGAAAATTTGATAGAAAAAAAAATTGGTCGAACACAAATGATAGAAAAACAATTTAACGAAACCATAACCTACCTAAATGTGTGCAGAAAATTTGATAGAAACGAATTTGATCGAACACAAATGATTGAAAAATAATTTATATATATATATATATAGGGTGTTTACAGCTGCTGCCGTCTGCCCTCTCTCAACCGATTTCTCCATTCCTCTTTGTTGTTCCAATCTCCTTCTCCGAGACTTCTCCTATCCATGGCCTCGTCCACTTCATCCCTAAAGGATCTTCTGGGTCGTCCCCTCTTACGTCTTCCTAATGGGCTCCATTCCGTTATCTTTATTATCCATCGTTGGGGTGTTGCTCTCCTAACGTGGCCGTACCATTGCAGGCGTTTTCCTTCGATGTAGGTCAGTATGTCCTCCTTTACCGACATCCTTCTCCTTATTTCTTCATTAGAAATCCTATCCCGTCTTGTTTTTCTAGCGCATCGTCTCCAGTACTCCATCTCTGTGGCTATAATTCTGCTCTGATCACTCTTTTTTATTACCCAATTTTCTGCTCCATATGTCATGATACTTTTAATTATTGCGTTAAAGATCATCTTTTTTGTGTTTTTTGTAATGTGCGTATTCCATAGAATCCCATTTAGTTGCCTAATACACGATCTAGTTTGCCCTATCTTGTTCTTCATGTCTTCTGTGGTTGTCCCTTCTTTGGAGATAGTGAAACCTAGGTACTTAAATCTTTTATTCCCCTTTATTGTGATGTCCTCTGTGACTTCTAGATCTGCGACGTCTTCCGTTCCTGTGGCTAGATATTCTGTCTTCTTAAAGTTCACTTCTAGCCCGTTTTTTGAGTATTCTTCCGTCAGTTTGCGAATCATGTAGCTTAGGTCTTCTTCATCCTGTGCCATTACTACTTGATCATCCGCGAAACTTAAGGTGAATAGATGTTCATTTCTAATTGGAATTCCCATGCCTTCGCACTTTTGTTTCCATGGTGTTAATGTTACTTCAAGGAATATCTTAAATAGTGTAGGAGACGTTGAGCATCCCTGTAATAGCCCTTTGGAGGTTTCAAATGTTTGTCCGATCTTATTATTTAATTTAATAGCCACCGTGTTCCCTTGATATAGGTTTTTGGTTGCGATTATCAGTTTGTTTGGGATGTTGAGTTGTTTCATAGATTTCCAAAGCTTTTCTCTTGGTATTGAATCGTATGCCTTTCTTAAGTCTATGAATGCAAGATGTACTGATCTATTTTTAGCCATTTTCTTTTCGATTAGTTGTTGAACTGTGTAGATGTGATCCATACAGGATCTTCCCGCTGTAAACCCCGCCTGTTCCTCTCCTATTTTGTCCTTAATATCTTCCTCCAATTTTTGTTTAATTAGTTTTCCGTAGAGCCTACCCATTGTAGATATAACGCTGATGCCTCTGTAGTTTTCACATATTTTCTTATTCCCTTTTTTAAAGATTGATGTAATATAGGCATTTGTCCATTCCTGTGGCAACTTTTCTCCATTAATGGCTCTCTCAAACATTCTTTGGATCATACGAAGAAGCTTTTCGGGTCCATACTTTATAAGCTCCGGAGATATACCTCCTGGTCCGGGAGATCTATTGTTTTTCAGAATTTTTACAATATCCTTTATTTCTTTAAAAGTTACCGTAAGTTGTTCTTCTGGATTTTGTTGATCGGTTTCATTATTATCATTATTATCTTCTGACCTCTGGAACATTGGTCGGTTTTCCGTGAGTAGGCCTTGATAGTATTATTGCCATTCTTTTTCTGAGATATAATTTATCTGCGTCCGTTCTTTGTTATTTGTTCTTAGCGTTTTGATTATTCGCCAGGCTTCTGTATTTCTGGTTCCTCCTATATTTTGCTCTATATTTTGGCATATCGATTCCCACTTTTCATTCTTCTCTCTAGCAACCCTTCTTTTGACTTCTCTGTTTTTTTCCCTATACTTTTCAAGATCTTCGGGTTTGTCTGTATTGAGCCACCTTTCGTATAACTGTTTTTTTTCTATTATGCACTTTTTAGTATCGTCGTTTATATTTTCCAGGTATTCCTTGTTTCCCTTTTCTTTCTTCCCTAAGGCCTCCATCGCTGCTTCTTTTATACTATTTTTTATATGTGTGTACGTTTCTTCTAAGTTATTAAATTGGAATTCGTTTAATTTTTGGTCGAGTCTTCTTTGATATAGATCTTTGATGGATTCATCTTGAAGTAGGTGCAGTTTTAATTTACATTCTTCTATATCTTTTCCCGTTTCTCTTTCATTCATTGTTGTTTGTGCTCTTATCCATGGGAAATCTATCTTTGCCACTACGAGTCTGTGGTCACTACCACACTCCGCTCCTCGTTTAACTCGAACGTCTTTAATCTTTAGGGTTGTTTCCTTTTTCACGATGAAATAGTCTATGATGGATTTTAATTTTCTTGTGGGTTGTATCCAGGTGTACATATGTATGGTTTTGTGTTTGTAGAATCCATTCGTAATACGGAGATTGTTCAGCTCGCATAGTTCTATTATCTTTTCCCCATTTCTATTCTCAGTCTCCTCTCCGAAGCATCCAACGGTACTGTCCTTATCTTTTCTGCCCACTCTCCCGTTCAGATCGCCGGCGATGATTAGTTCTTGATTACTCTTTACCTGCTCTATCTCTTGTTGTAGGGTTTCAATAAACTGTTCTTTTTCAGCGATGGGGCTGTCCTCATTTGGTGCATAAACCCCCAGGATCACGATCTGTCTACCATATACTTCCATGTTTATTTTTAGAAGTCTCTCGTTAATTGGTTCCCAATTTTGTATTGACCTTAGCCATTTCTTTTTTATTAGGATTCCCACGCCTGCTTTTGCTCTTTCTTCTTTCGGGATGCCACTCCAGCAGTGAAGGATTCCATCTATCATTTCTGTTCCTGTTCCTTTCTTTTTCGTCTCGCTAATTATTAGTAGGTCAACTTTGCTGTTATGGAATTCCTTAATTACTTCCTTTGTCTTAGTTCTCCATCCCTGTACGTTCCATGTCCCATATATTATTCTTCTGTTCTTGGTGTTGTCCTTCTTCTTCATGTCTCTCTTTGTGTTTGTTGATCGGTTGAGATTTAAGTTTGGGTTTTGGTTACCCTTCGCAGAATTGCCCCCCCCCGTATCCGTTGGGGCTCCCTCCTTTGGAGGTGTGGATTACCACCCGGGGAATATCGTTCTTATTTTTCATTCTGCATCAAGTCTCCAGTTTCCCTTGTTTTTTTATGTGTATCAGGATTCTAAGGCCTGATGCCACAACCCCCGAAAAGGAGGGCCTTGTATTCAGCCGTCCAATGTGGAACAGTCGCTGTTTGTAGCCGCCCACTCTGGATCAGACGCTACCGATGATTTTATACTACCCCTAAAATCCGGGTTGCCACTTCCGCCGATTTTGCCGTATTGAAGTTTTTCTTCTCCGCCTCTATCGCCGTTGTGGTCTTCTGTATTCTGTACCATATTAAACATGGGTTATTCAGGATAGGATAAATTGGGATTAATGTGGTAAATGGGACAAGGGAATTAGAATATTTAGGACAATCGCCCCAGATAGTCGCCTCTTACGACAGGCAGGGGATTCCCTGGGTCTATTCTTCATCCGGAACCCAGACGGTTAAATTTAACGAAACCATAATCTATCGAAGTGTAATTACAGAAAATTTGATAGAAAAAAATTGGCCGAACACAAATGATAGAAAAACAATTTAACGAAACGATAACCTACCGAAATGTGTGCAGAAAATTAATTGAAACGCAATTTATCGAAATGAAATTGATCGAACAAGATTGATCGAAAAACAGTTTATCGAAACCATGATTTATCAAAAGGTGTGCAGAAAATTGATCGAAACGGTATTAATCGAACACAGTTAATTAATACAAAATGTATCGAAACCACAATCTACCAAAAGTTCTGCAAAAAATTAATCTAAACGTAATTGATCGAACCCAATTTATGGAAACTACGGTTTACCGAAGGGTATGCAGAAAGATTTCGAAATAATGATACTAATCGAACATGAACCATGATTAATTAAAGGTGTGCAGAAAATTGATAGAACACAACTGACTGAAAACCATTTTATGGAAACCAGGATTTACTGAAAGGTGTGCAGAAAATTAATCGAAATGCAACTTATCGAAACGGAATTAATTGATAGAACACAATTGATATAAAATACAATTTATAGAAACTATAATTTATCAAAAGGTGCACAGAAAATTGATAGAAAAGCAATTGATCGAAAAACAATTTATCGAAACCACATTTTAACGAAAGGTGTGCAGAAAATTATTCGAAACAAAATTGATCGAGACTAAATTGATTCAATACGATTGAAAAACAATGCCTTGGAACCAAAAGGTGTGTAGAAATTAAATCTAAACCCAATTGATCGAACACAATTTATCGAAAAACAGTTTAACGAAACCATGATTTGCGAAAAGTGTGCAGAAAGCTGATTGAACACAATTTTTGAAAAACGGTTTATCGAAAACACAATTTATCGAACGATGAGCAGAAAATTAATCTAAATGCAATTTATTGAACGCAATTGATCGAAAAACAATGAATCGAAACCATGGTTTCCTGAAAGGTGTGCAGAAAATTGATCGAAACACAATTGATAGTACACAACTGCCCGAAAATAATTTATGGAAATCTCTGTCGAAACCACAATAATGTAACGAACGGTGTGCAGAAAATTGTTTGAAACACAATATTGACCTAACACAATTGATCGCAAAACAATTTATAGAAATCACAATTTACCGAAACAGCGTTTAGGATAAGGGTTCTCAAACGTACTAAAGAGCGTTTTGGATATAATACGACCTATTTACATTCCTATATATACGGCGTTTCTACGGTAAGTTACATGTTCATCCAGGTGTGCATTTAGTTTCCGTAAAATGCGGTTTCGATCAATTGTTTATCGCATTTCATATGGTAATGTACACTACTATACCCCATTCACTCCCTTTGTAATTTTGAGAAGGCTTTGCATGTGCATGTGCAAGAAAGTATTGGATTCACCCCAAAAAATCTAACTTGAGTTTTCAACAAATCTTCACGTTTTGGAGTCCCCTGAACCCAAAAAACATGTTTTTGTTCATTGGTCTGTCTGTTTGTCTGTCAGTCTGTCTGTGAGTCAGTCTGTCTGAGGTATGGAGTTGAAACTTCATACCGTGAATTTATTTTAATGGTTAACATAGCAGTTTCGTTCTATGCCTGCATTTAATCATACAGGTCACTTCCATAGTTACCAATGAAATCAATAGATTAGAGCGTTTATTACAGGGAATTTATTTTAATAGTTAACATAAGCGTTTCGTTTCTATGCCACCATTTAGTCATACAGGTCATTTCCATAGTTACAAATGAGACCAATAGATTAGAGCGTGTATTTTGCGAGTTAACATAGGAATTATAACGTGTCAAAAAGACAATTAAAAGTTATCCTAATATATACCACTGAAGAAAAGATACAACACACAAGTTGTTGCTACATATCTACTTTTTAGTTGCATATCTACATTCCGGTAACAAAATTAAAGTTTCTTATTAGCAAGTACCTAATTCAAATTCGTATGTTAACTCGTAAAATAAACACTCTCAATGTATTGAGTTCATTAGTAACTATAGAAGTCTCTGTATGATTAAATGCTGGTATAGAAACGAAACTGCTATGTTAACCATTAAAATATATAAGTTTTGTGTACTATCTAGATGCGACAGCAAACTTTTGAAGAAAATCGCATAACCGGAAGTATGGTGTTTACTCTTGTGATTTTTCAAACTTTACATTTTTATTACATTGTGTATTGATGTGAGATAGGTGATTCTCGAGTTGAATACCTCTAACATGGGTTTCTTTTGCCTTTTTTTCCTATTTTTTTATTAACTCCTATTTTAAATAAAACACCCGGTACATTATTACATTTTTGAATTCAGCTTAAAATTTTAGAGAAAATTTTGTCTCTTGAACTAACGCTCTATTTTGTACGGTTTCTTTAGAGCTTGCAATTTTTGAAAATTTTTGACAAATGTTTATAAAATAAAAATTAAATTTTTGGCTAATTATAAGATCACTGTAAAAGGAAGTTGTCTGCGTGTATCACACCAGATTTTTTTAACGGTGTAAGGCACAGTTGGTAACAAAAACATACCAAAGCGCAAAACTTGACAGTTATGATTCCTCATTCATCAAGTGAATTAAAGTTGTTGAAAATAACGTAACTCATCATCTCTCTAGTCAAGCACAATACAACAAATTGGTTTTACATAACGCAATTATAGAAATGAAATTGATCGAAAAGCAGATTATCGAAACCACGATTTGTCAAAAGGTGTACAGAAAATTGATCGAAACGATATTAATCGAACACAGTTGATTAATAAACAATTTATCGAAACCATAATCTACCGAAAGTTCTGCAAAAAATTAATCTAAACGTAATTGATCGAACACAACTGATCGAAAAACAGTTTACGGAAACCACGGTTTACCGAAAGGTATGCAGAAAGTTTTCGAAATGATGAAACCAATTGGTTTTACATAACTGAAATGTTTTTTCACAAGTTATAAAATGTCAATGTCATTTTGACATTAATAACTTTTTGTAACCAAATATTTGGTAAACATATTCCAGGCCTGCTCTGAATCAAAAATGGGGCGAACGGAGTATACATTCAAAATCGTTGAGTAAAGTAGTATTTTACACCATAGCAACCATTACAGATTATAGCATAGCAACGGCGATCTATCTTACATTTGGAAATACTGAAGTGTATGGCACTGTCATCTGTCAGTCTATGGCACATTCAAAGGTAGCAGATTAGGTTTTGCCTCACTCTATGTCGAGACTGGTACAAAACCTAACCTACTAACTTCAAATTATGAGACGATCAGGGGAGGCTTTAATTAGCAAGTGTATTAAAAGTACGCTATATTTTATGACATTAATTTTTTGTTAGAAACATGTGTTTTATTATCGAAGGCTCTTGGGGAAACTTACCTTATTCTATATCGACATGATACTCAAATAGTTCTATTTCTAGATATAAAAAATAATAATTTTAAATGCCTATAAATTTCCTTTTCAATTTTAGCTGAGTAGTAAACGATGTAATCATATTCGAATTAACCTCAATACTTGTGAATTGACAAAGGCAAGCGCTTCTGTACTTACCGTTTGCTTGATACGTGTTAGAGAACAATTTAGACCCATTTTATACATGTTCAGACTTATTTTTTCAAGACTTACATTATAAAAATGGTTTTATTACGACATACGTGGAAGAATGAATACACGCATACGAATACTCGAAGTGGTACGAGAATTGAACCTTTACAGTTTTTATTCTATATTGTTAATTACGTTTAGCTTTTGATGTAGCTTAACGGCATGAGAAAGTCCAAGTGTATTTTTTAATAGAAAATTGGCTCGATGGCACGACAGCTATAAAAAATACTGTAGATTGAATAGACTGCTGAATATTTTTCAATAATAAAATTAGCAGCAATAAATAACAGCAACTACATCAATGCACATAACAAACCTTTTGGTTTGTATTAGTGATTTGGTTTAAATGAATCATCGTTTCATAATAGTTAAGCCCATTATCACAAAAAAAATAAATTGTAAGGGCATGGAAATATGAAAACATAATGCAACCTTGTATGGTCTTGAAAGTTTCAAGATATTTAAATAGTACATTTCGCTTTTTATAAACAGGCGTCAAATGTGGTTACGCAGTCATTAGGTAGAAGTAACAAATACCAGTAAATAAAATAAAAGCATGCATTTTCTGTAAATGTAATAATAATAATAATAATAATAATAATAATAATAAACTTTATTTAGCAATTTGCTACATAATATCAAATTACATTATTGCACAACTATTATAGGTAGTCATAATATTGTACAAAGTAAAAAAATAAAATTCTGGCTAACAGCTAATACTAGTAACCTATCTTATGCCTAAATAATAACACAAACTTGTACTTTAAAACTATTACCTATATAAGAACTGTATAGAGAACTGGAAACTGGAACTATCTTTGGTACATCTTAACTAGTTGTTTCTTAAATAATCTACTATTTAGATTGCAAATACTATTTGGTAATGTGTTATACCTGATTAAAGTTTTGAAAAATAATGAATTTTGTGAGTCTTTCCTGTTTTTCTGATCTAATATAAATTTATCCTTATTTCTAGTATTGTGTGCATGAATTTGGTTGAAGGTTCGTAACACCTTACTAAAATATTCGGGCACTTCCCCTGTTTTAATCTTATGTATAAATGTCAACGCCCAAATTTCACACATCTCTTCTACTGCACACCATTTTAATGTTCGCAACATATCATCAATTTTTGCATACCTATTCCTTTTTAATATTATTCTCATTGCCCTATTTTGCAACAGCTGTAATCTGCTCATATCTCCCCTTCTTGCCAAATATAAAATTGTGGCACCAAATTGAAAATGAGGTAGAATAATGGAATTATAAATATTCAGTCTCGCATTTTTACTTAAGTAACCACTGCATCTATGTAGCACTCCTAATTTCTTACTAATTTTTTTACAGATGTAATCTATATGTTCCGAAAAGTTTAACTTCCTATCAACTATAAATCCCAAGTATTTATGTGATTTTACAAGCTCCAGTTGTGTACCATCTATACTTACATTAAACCCCTCAAGTTTCCAGTCGTTAACCATTCTCTCCTTACCAATTAACATTGCTTTTGTTTTATTTACATTTACCTTTAATTTATTTAGTTCGAACCAAACTTGTAATCTTCTTAGTTCATCTTGTAACTTCTTTAGCACCTCTAACCTAATATCCCCACATATATATATAACCATATCATCTGCGAATAAATGAAATTTGCAGTATTTTAATACTGTCTCAACATCGTTTATATATATTAGAAACAGTATTGGTCCCAGAATACTACCTTGTGGTACACCTACATCTATATTTAATGCATCTGATACAACATCACCACACTTTACAACTTGCGTTCTACCTGTTAAATAACTTTCGAACCATTTTAGCACCTTCCCTTCTATGCCAATACTTTTTAATTTATTTAACAATCTTCTCCTATCTATAGTCTCAAATGCTCTTTTTAAATCTAAGAATATTGCCGCCACTATCTTATCATCATCAATATTATTTTTCCATTCATTTAATATATATTGAAAAGCAGTTTCACAGCTATGTGATTGCCTAAACCCTGACTGATAGGTACTTAGTATCTTACATTGATCTAAGTACTGTAACAATTGTATATATACTATTTTCTCTATTATTTTACCCATTGCTGGCATTGTGTTTATTGGCCTATATTGTTCAGCTGTTTTTGCATTAGGGACTTTCTTAATGGGGATTATAGTTGATAACTTAACATTTTCTGGGACAATCCCTTCCTCTAGCGAACTGTTAATTAAGTTTATTAGTGGGTTAGATAATTCATTATAGGCCACTTTATACATTTCTGTAGTTATTTCATCCGGACTACCCTTACTTGCCATTGAATTTATAATTGAGTACAATTCCTTTTTATCTACCAACCTAAAACTTTCAAAACATTTATCACAGACCGTTCCTGCATAGTCATTGCAGTTATTTGGTACTGGTATACCCTGAGCAATTTCTACAATACTGTCTACATAATACATATTAAGTTTATCTACAATTTCTTCTGGATCTTCATATTTAATACCATATATTTCTATCCTATCATAATTTTCCTTGCTATTACCTGCTATAATACTTTTTAAGGTCTTCCACATTAATTTACTATCCCCTTTGTTACCATCAATAAGCCTTTCATAATACAACTTTTTTTCCTCCCTAATGCTATTAGTTACATAATTTCTATACAGTCTATATTCTTCCCAGTCATCTCTCTCTTTAGTTAATAGAAATTTTTTGTACTTTATATCACGTGTTCTTATTATTGTTTTAATCTCCTCACTAAACCATGATTTACTATTTTTTAACTGAATTATTTTCTTTGGGCTCACTTCATTAATTATATCTAGCATACTACTATTAAATTTACAAAATTTTGCGTCTACATTACTTCTATAATTAAATGGTATATTTTTAACTCTCTCCCTGAATGTATTTAGATTAGTCTCAGTAATTTTTTCTCTTATGATTTTTCTTACTCCCTGTCTTGCCCCATCCTTCCCTTTGACCTTTATTTTTATCAACGAATGGTTATTGAAGACTGGTTGGCGTAATACCGACACATTAATAATTTTGTTGTAATTACTCAAAACTAAATCAATTAATGATACCTGACCGTTACTACTAATATGCGTATAATCATTTACGTTCTGCTTTAACCCATTCTCATTACAGCATCGTCTCAGTCTATTAGGGTACGTACAATTTGTATTATAATTAATGTTGAAATCACCTGTTAATAGCATAACACACTTCTGTTCTGATAAGTATTCTTGACATAAATTCTCTATGAATTCCAGAAATATTGCATCCGAGCTATTTGGAGAATGATACAAGCACCCCAGTAACATATTTTCCCCTGCTAACTTAATTTTAATAAACAGAACCCAGTAGTTCATTTGTAACACAAATTCTCTGTCTATCCAGAACTTTATGTCCTGCCTGATGTACATTAGAACACCCCCGGTAGCTCTGCTTGTTGAGTCCACGCGCACAACAGCATAATTATCCACTGAAACTTCACAATCACCAATTTTATCAGTTAAGTGTGTTTCTGTTAAGCACATCACTGCTGGATTCTCTTCCAATAAAAAATGTTTCAATTCATCTATATGCGCGATAACACTTTGTGCGTTCTGACAATATACAACTTCCCCACTTTTTTGCCTTAGTTGCTATTCGTCAGATTCGTATTTAATTTTTCTCTGTTGGTCCTGCAACTTTCTTTTATACACTGGACACTCTATATCATATACTCGATGATTTACGTTTAAATCTAGATTAAATTTATTGTTCGCCGATGTACAATTTACACACTTTTGTACATTGTTAGTACACTCCTTTGTTTCATGGCTATCTTGACCACAAGTTCCACATACTGCTTTATTAGTACACTGCTTACTCGTATGAAAGAATCCACAGCATTTATAGCATCGCATGATACTAGTATGCTCGTATACTGTACAGCATGACCAGCCCAACCTAATTTTTCCTTCTTGCATTATAGTATTATAATTTTCACTCCGATTTCTATGATTGCGGTATGTGTATATCTTCCCTTATACACAGTTATTATTTTGAAATCATCCGGTTCTATGAATAAATCTTTGTTTTGTTGTAACATACACTTCTTCAGTTCATCTTTATCTCTCCATTCTTCACTTAAGCCGACAATCTTCACCCTTGGGTTCCTTTTTACTGGTATTCTAGTACTGTAGTCGCCTCCTAGTTTGCTGTCGATTTCTCTTTTTAGCTTTTCAACTTCTTTCTTACTTTCACATGTTATTATTGCACTGTTTTTGTTTATATTCATCACTCTGACTACATTTACACGGTCCGCTAACACCGGTGTTACAACATCGGTTGTTGTTAACACCGGTGTAAATTGTAGTGTAAATGGGGTTTAACGCCGGTTTTACTAGAACCGGTTTACTAACGCTACACCACTTCGCCAAGAGGCGTGACGTTAGTAAGCGGGTGTAAAATGTCCGTGTAAATGGATACTTTCGACTTACACCCGTTTTGAAACAGGACTACCAACATAATTGTAAAGACGGTTGGTTGTTCTGAGTTGCAGTAGTTGTCAACCACACCAACGTTACTCCGTTGAATTGTTTCAGCTGTGTTATTAATCTTGCAGGTTATAGCGGTTATGTTTATAATTTTATAATAACAGACAGCATCTGGCAGAGCTACAAATGGAAAATTTCGAAGCAGTTGGTCACACTGCGACGAGGTTTTAGATAACACCACGCTAACACCGACGTACACTTTAACGCCTCTTGTGTAAACGCACGTTTTGCACGAGTTTTAATAACAATGGTTTAAATAACACCAGCGTTAAATTACCGTGTAAATGTAGTCTCTGTTTATACCTATCTCTAGTTCTGATGGATTTATCTTATTCTTAATCTCTTCCGCAACTGCTATTTTCTGTGGGTCAATGACCTCAGCTTTCGATCTAACTATTAATACCTCTTCATTTCTTCTCCCATTCTTCAAAATATCAGCGTATGGCCTCTTTTCTATAGGTTTAATCTCGTTCATGTCACTTTTGTTCTGCTTTCTAACAATAACTTCTTAATTTCCCGTATTTCATTACATACGTCTGACCTATACTTACTTTCCTCATAGCAGTCATCACAGTACCACTTAACTGTTTTACACTCTTTAATGACGTTATACTGCCTTATAGTTAATTTGGCACACTTCAAATCAAACCACTTTTCACAGTTTCCATCGCAACCAATTATTTGATCACCATTAAACTCTTTACTGTATTTTGCACACAGCTCCTCGTTACCCGCCATCTTACCATCTGTATAATGAATCAAATTATGAATATTTTAAATAAGCCTTCTTTGTCGTATTTACTCGAAGAAAAACTTGAAATAAAGCAGTTAGGTAGACCTCTGATTGATTTAAACATTTTGAAAAAACAGGCCTTTAAGTTCTAATTGTAAAATGCGAAGAAAAAAATCTTTATTGCAATACAATTGACTTGCAAATAAAAACAAACGTAGAATGGATTTTCTTTATCGTGCAGCTTGCAAATAATAGTTATTTATGCAACAAGTGCTAAAAGTTGACATTTATGCACGAGACATGAAAATTATGTAACGAAGCCGAAGGCTGAGTTTCATAACATGTCTCGTGCATAAACGACTTTTAGCACGCGTTGCATACAATATTTTATCTACGACCTTTATTTTACCGTTATTAATCCATAAATATCGATTTAACAAAGGTTTGCATCGCGGGCGAATGTTTGCGAAGCCAGTACTGTCAAGGTCAGTAACGAAAGGTAATTATTAATACTCCACATCTGATTGTATTCATTACATAACGCTTTAATTATTTCAAAAACACTACCTGTAACGCAAGAAGTAACTAAAATAACTTTACAACTTCACTTCCAGTTTGAAATTGTAGTTTTATAACCTCACTTCACTTTATACCACAGATGTGCTTAAAGTAAACAGCTGACTATAAAACGTCACTTTTAGTGAAACAAGCTAGTGCTAAAAGGCCTACTTTTAGTAGTGGTCGTAGATAATAGCTATTTATGCAACAAGTGCTAAAAGTCGACTTTTATGCGCGAGACATGAAAATTATGAAACGAAGCCGAAGGCTGAGTTTCATAACATGTCTCGCGCATAAACGACTTTTAGCACGCGTTGCATACAATATTTTATCTACGACCTTAATTTTACCGTTATTAATCCATAAATATCGATTTAAGAAAGGTTCGCATCTGCGACGCTGCATCATAATGAATAGTAGCCTACGCGGCTGGCGATTGTTTTGGCCACGCCCGTGCTGTCAAGGACAGGTACGAAATTTAATTATTTATACTCCACATATGACTGTATTCATTACATAACGCTTTAATTATTTCAAAAACGCTTTACCTGTAACGCAAGAAGCAACTAGAATAGCTTTACGACTTCACTTGCAGTTCGAAATTGTAGTTTTGAACCTCGCGTCACTTTTAGCACATGTGCTAAAAGTAAACAGCTGATTTCTTTAAACACGGTAAACTATAAAACGTCACTTTTAGTGAAACAAGCGAGTGTTAAAAAGCCTACTTTTAGTAGTGGTCGTAGATAATAGCTATTTATGCAACAAGTGCTAAAAGTCGACGTTTATGCACGCATTGCATACAATATTTTATCTACGACCTTAATTTTACCGTTATTAATCCATAAATATCGGTTTAACAAAGGTTTGCATCTGCGACACTTTTAATTTATGTCATAATAAACAGTAGGCCACGCCGCGCGGCCGATTGATTGCCACGCCAGTACTGTCAAGGTGAGTTACGAAATGTAATTATTGATACTCCACATCTGACTGTATTCATTACATAACGCTTTAATTATTTCAAAAACACTTTGCTTGTAACGCAAGAAGCAACTAGAATAACTTCGAAATTGTAGTTTTATAACCTCACTTCATTTTTAGCCCATGTACTAAAAGTAAACAGCTGATTTCTTTAACCACGGTAAACTATAAAACGTCACTTTTAGTGAAACAAGCTAGCGCTAAAAGACCTACTTTTAGTAGTGATCGTAGATAAATACTTTTATTCGCAATCACATTGTAATGTGTCAATTTCATGACATGACAACAGCTGGGAACTAGATGATTACTTGAAACTAGCCAGGAAATTATTACATACCCCGAAAAATATTACATACCTGAAGAGTGGGGTGTTTCCATGGTAACAAAACATTGAGTCAGTTGTTTTCATGGTAACAAAAATATTAGCTACATCAAGATATCTATTATTCAGAATTCAATTGTAGTTATTTTTAAAATTAGATGATTGCAAATAAAATAGTATACATACCACGGTGGAAAGTTTCATCCCTGTCTCGAGATAAAGTTAACCTCGACGCTACGCGTCTCGGTAAACTACCTAATCTCTCGACAGTAATGAAACACTTCCCACCTCTGTATGTAATATACTATTATCTATCCCAGTGGGATAGGTAACTTATTACGTCACTCATTTGACACTATTTCCGTTAGGTAATGAAGCTCATTACCTATACCACTCGGTTATGTAATGGCTTCATTATCTAACTGAGTGGTGTAATGGCTTCATTACTTAATTGAAATAGTGTCAAATGAATGACTAAATGACATTTGTTTACTAAAATATTTTTGAAAATGACATCTGACATTTCACTTAATGCCTTTGCCCTCTATTTATTCAAAGCTTAATGCACTTTTCTCAACTTTAGGCAGTTGTAGATAAAATTTTGTACATATGTGATAATGTAGGTATCATTAATATACTTGTGTGCTTACATAACTCATACTATGTACTCGTTTGTAACTTACACACAGGTGTATATTAATGATGCGCTTATCCCACTTGTATAGTAAATAACTATTGTGTTATTCAGGCGAAAATCAGTAACTCTAACCAAATCGAGTAAAAATTGTCACATCAGATCGGAATTTTTTAAAATCAACATCGCGCAGTTTTAGACAAGGATGCGGTAAGATTTTTGGTATAATGTCTCATAACAAAGGTCGTTTTTAAACTTCTTGGTGAAATATTTCAATTGGTTACTGCATAATGATACAACTACTGACAATTATTTAACAGCTAAGTATCTGATATTTCTATTGATTTACATCATTTCTATTCAACTGAGTTAGGGAATAGGCTTAAATGATTGATTTGGTTGTGTAATTTCGGATGAAAGCAAAGCTACATTGGTAAGTAACTTTTTCACTGATGCCACTTTTGCCAGTCCAGCAGTCCACATGCAAAATATTTAAATCTGGGAATGTCATAATCTGTTTTTGTCTGCGACGGGACATAAAATGTGCATTTTACATTCGGTCGACCTTACTATCAATATTCTCTATGGGCCACCACTGGTGCTTTGTCTTCATATCTTTTTCTTTCGTATTTTCTGCGCATACTCAGGGATTTTGTTATCGATCATACAGTCTTTGCAAAACATCCATACCTGATGTTTGCAGATATTTTCAGAGAAAGTAATTAAACATAAACATTTTTATAAAGAAGATTGGTGTAATAATTGTCTCATACCACCAATTTTCAGAGTTTTTCTGAGCAATCTTCCAGTCACAGCGTTCAACCAAAGAACATAGTACATTTTTATACGTAGTCGTCATTAAGGAGAACACAATAAACTCAGCTTGTTGTGGGTCCCAGATCACCAGGGAATAATAGGCAACGAAAAATCAGATAAATTAGCAAAATCAGCCAGCACAATCCAGCTGATAGGACCAGAGTCTACCTGTAACATAGCTTATAACATGTTCAGAGAGCAAACTAGAAGCTGGCTACAAGATAAACATCGCAAATTCTGGTACAACTACCCTAAAGCAAGACAAGAAACTTCATAGGGGAACCGTCCAACAAAGCGACACTGGCACCCCTGCAAAATGAAAGGGAGAAAATAAAACACATTACAAGGATAACTACTGGACACTGTTATATGAACAAACATATACACACAATAGGAGTGGCAACAAACACAGACTGTAGATTCTGTGAAGAGGAAGACGAGACTGCAATTCACTGGTTATGCGAGTGCGAGGAACTCATAACTTTGCGACATAAACACTTTGGGGAAACAACAATCGAACCCGAACTGCTGATAAACACCACATTAAACGCATTAGTAAATTTTTTAAGGACATCGGAATACCTCTGTGAGGCAAGGTGAAGCATTGAGATACACAATAGGTCTTTTAGGCCGCAGTGTAAAAGGGGGCCAAACTCAACCAGAAGTATATAATAATAATTGATGGGTTTCTTGCTTTTCTCCTCCGTTTGATATTATCATACTGTTTATCTTATCTTTGTTAATTTCCATGTTGATCTTCTGTAGTTCTTGGTTTAGTGTCTAAATTGTATTATAGTTCTACTTCTGATTCTGCAAATATGGCTATCATCTGCGAATATTAATTCTGTGAGGTAGTTTCATTACAGATATGGAGAAAGTTTTGCAGCAACTGCAAGAAAAGTTTGTGATATGGACTTGCGTGACATGTGGTTTCAACAAGATGATGCCACATGTCACACAGCGCTCGAAACAATAACTTTACTGCAATCGAAGTTCAGAGGTAGACTTATCTTTCGATATGGTGACATCAATTGGCCGTCAAGATGTTGCGAATTGACACCTTTGTATTTTTTCCTCTGGGGTTATGTGAAAAGCAAAGTCTATGGCAATAATCTACAGACAATTACAGACCTAAAGGCCGAAATTGCACGCGTAGTTGGTGAGATAGATCCTCGTTTATGTTTAAATATCGTTGAAGATTTGAAAATGGTCTACTGCTCGACCTTGTTCCTATCAATTTAGTCTTCATTACAGTCTTGGTCATATTTCTATTCATTGTATTACATGGCCTAACCATCTTACTCTTTGTTGTTTTATAAACTACTCTATTGTTGGTTCATTGTCTAGTTCCCTTTATTCGTTCTTCTTTGCCATTCTACTTCTTACATTTCGCTTTCCGTAAATTCTTCGTAGCAGTTTTCTTTCCATTAATTAATGGAAATATTAAATGAGACAATTAAATGTAGGAAGAAGCCAAAGGATTGAAATACATGAATAATATTACCAATCTATAAAAAAGGTGATAAACAGAATTGAAATAATTACAGAGGGATAACACTATCAAGCATCCCAGGAAATATATTGGCAAGAATAATAGAGAAAAGAACAAGAGACAAGGTTGAAAACACAATAAAGGACATTTAATGCGGATTTAGAAATGACAGAATCACACAGGACTTAATATTTGTGATATTACAAGCTAATAAAAAATTGATAAATAAAAACATGTCTGTTTTATTGGTTTGATAAAAGCATTTGACAAAATACGAAGGGAAGATATGTGGAAAGCTTTAGAAAAAAGAAGAATTGAAAATGAAACAAGAGTAATTAAATCGACGTAAAAAAACAATGTAAACATAGTAAAACCAAACGACAAAGAACCTAAAAAATTCAAGACAGAAATAGGAGTCAAACAAGGATGCGTGTTCAGCCTACTACTAAGTAATTAAAAAAGCAAATAAAAAGATGGAAAAATTTAAAACTCCAATGGCTCAACTCTTAGTACATATAGGAACTCTACTACCAGAGCCACTTACTGGCTCTGCTACCAATCATAATGTGATCAAGTAGTGGCACCTTCGTCTTGTAAATATACAATACCATTGTTACGACTAGAATAAGAAATCCTTTTGTAAATTGTACAACCAGGGTATATATACGGAAGCGATGGAGCTTGAAGATCATAGCGTACTAGGCCTTAGAGCTGAACGACCACTTTGGTTGTTCGGAACACAAAGAGTCAGATTCTCAATGTGTATCAGTATCAAATCTCAATACTTACTGAAGCATTCACTTTGAATGTTTCAGGAGCTAAGTGTCAGATTCACAAACACTCATATGTATTTCGATTAACTCGACCTGATCGCTCCGCACTTGTAATAATATAGTAGTTAATCGGCACATGCAAATTTATGTCTGTAATCCGTTGCGTTAAATAAAGAATATTAAAAGTAGTATAGTTATTCGTGTGTGTAATATCTAACGAACACCTTAACCACCCACTCTAGTATTATTGTTGTTCTTATTTTATTATTATCATCTTATAGATTTTTCTGCATAAATGATCATTTGATTTAATTTATCCAATTCTTGTGCATAATTCACTTTATTGGCTCATGCTGTTTTAGCATTTACGTGATGATATGACTGTTCGAATTTGTTAATTTCAATCTTTCTATTTTATTTCTTATTTTGGTTTGGCTTCGTACTAATCTATAATCACATCCTAGATTTACCGCATTAAGACCTGTTATGGCTTGTATTATAAATTTATAAGTTGACTCATACACAATTTTCGTACTAGTGACTACATTTTTATAAAAATTACAGATTAGCATACTATTAGGAAATCTGTAAATAAAACAAATTGTTTTATATTTTATTAGTAAATAAGTGTTTAGAAGTAGGTATAAACTCTTAAAATATATTTATTATTGATAACAAATAATAGTAATTGACTAGATATCCTAAAAATTAAATATAAATAGCCTGTCATCTTTCACTCCGTTCACCTGTATTTCTAGTATTTCACTAGAAAATCAATAGTAGTAATGGCCAGGGTGGTAAATTAAATAGGGGTCAATTCTGTTAATAAAATAATTTTTATTAAAAACCCACATTTCCTCACTTTTCTACTTAAAACAGCCACTTTGAACAATTGGTGCTTTTTAGGCTTAAATTGATTTAAAAAAAATCAAACCAATTATAATTCTTCTAAGGCCAAATAGTGCAATAGCATTGGTGGCAGTGGCAGCTGAGAGACTTTTTGAATCAGCTTCCGACCCAAAAGTTGTCTAATGTGAATTCTACAAATGTCTCTTAAATTTAAAGGCCTTGTGCTCACGTTTACCATAAAATCATACAGCGGGTCATCATTTTGAGTCTTTAAACACTTTATATCGAAAAGCATATTGCTAAAATTGAAACCGGCATAAATTATTAATTTAACTAATTCTGTATTCCCATTTTTCTTAGCAAGGGTGAGATTATCAACAAACCCCCTCTCCTCCCTCAAATTCACATCTGCACCATACTTTATTAAGGTACAAGCTGCCTTTAAATTACCCACTATGATGGCATAAAACAAAATGTTCCCCATGAAGCTGCTCGCGTTGATATCGGCATCATATGACAGTAGAAGCTCTAGGAAGTGCTGGAATGTTTTGGGGTCACGTATGCTGTCGACACAAATATGTAATGCTGTTAAACCAGTAAGTTCATTCCGTGCATTTGCTGGAGCACCTGTGGTAAAATACATAATTTTTAAAATTACAAATGTCAAGTTAATAAGAAAATATAAAATCAACACACCATTTTTGAGCAAATATTTTGTAATTTGTAGATTTTTGTACACGCAAGAAAGCATTAGAGGTGTTTGGCCTTGTTCATCACGAATATTAAGTATTGCTCCTGCTTTATGTAATATTTTAACCATTTCAAAGTTGTTGTTTCTGATTGCTGTGTGTAACAAAAAATGTGACTGTATAATTTTTGCACCAGCATCTAACAATGTCTTCGTTACATTGGTCATATTATTCCACACAGCCCTGTATATGACGGTGTATCCACAGGATTCTTCATGATTTAACCGAGTACCTTTTCTTATTAAAAGCCTTGCAGTTTCTTCGTGGCCATATAAAATCGCAAGCGATAAAGGTGAACAATCTTCCAAGTCATGGGCATTCAAATTTGCACCATTTTCAATTAAGATGTTGATTATATCAACATACCCTTTTTGTGCTGCCAAGTGCAACGGTGTGTGTCGCTGACGGTTCATAAACTGTATATTAGCTCCTTTTTCCATTAATAATTTTACCATCCGCATGTCTCCATTATGAACAGCGATTTGCAAAGGGCTAAACATATCCGCGTCACTTTGGTTAACACTAATTTCTTTAAAACTGTCTATTAAATATTCGACGATATCACAATGGCCTTCAATAACTGCATAGTGTAAAGCATTAAGCCCGTACCTATCAAAACGTGCAATATCATTTTCTGGAGATTCCAACACAATGGCAGTTCGATTTAAAACATCTGCATACCATTTGTATATTCTGGCTTCAGGAGGCGTAGACGATAAGCAGTCATCCTCCGAAGTATCTTCTGTCACTTCCATGTCCCACTCTAAAGCTTCCATTCCATCCGGCGTAGGGCCTTCACCAAATTCGTTTTCCTCCATATCTTTACAAACTACAAAGTATCCGATGTTTCTGTTTTTTGTTTGATTTACTACTGTTAGATCTAGGTTCAAAGTTTTACGCTGTTCGGCAAAATTGTTATCTTTATCGCTTTTGTACTTGACCGTATTCTTCTGATTTTCGGCTAAAGTTCTAAATATAATAAAGTTACCATGCTGTGCTGCAACACCTAGGGGTGTTCTGCCAGAAGAACAAATCTTATTAGGGTTTGCACCTGGAAATCACAATTTTTAATATTTTTGCATTAACATAACCCTCGCATACCTTTCGAAAGGCAATACTGCAAGCATTTAAAGTCGCTTTCCTTTACTGCCTGCAGTAGCAGCTCATCATATGAATCCATCTGAAATATCAGCTAAAAAATTTGTTTATAGTGCGTTATTTTAAAGTTTGTGACATTTTTTGCTTTAAGGTTACTGTTATCAAGTAACGTATACATAAACGTAAACATATCTTGAAAATCAATATTATGCTTAGCATTTAACGTTAACTGCCCTGAATAGTAGTTGAACCGTTCTTTAATGATGTCACATAACTGCTGTACAGATCAGCCTGTTCTGTGACCATCTATCCATAGACACTTGACTCAATTACTATCTTTACAGATTTGAGTATTGCTCTGTTTCTCTTTGGTCGGAAAATTCTTGCCGGAGGAAGAAAATGGTAGCTTTTTCAGGAAATTATTAACTGCACATTAGGCATTGCACCATCTAGGATTGTATGAAGGGGCATTGCTATCTAGTTAGCTTAGGCCGTTTTCCTTGGATAAAACAAAATCACGTTACCATAGCAATAAACAATCATTTATTAGAAATGTCACTGTGAAATTTTACTTCAAAAAGTAGAAGCATTGCAGCTGTGCAATAAAATTATTTTCAAGAAAGTATGTCGATCGTACTGAATTGATAAACCGGCCAGTTGGAGTAACGAGCAATCATTAAAGGGGTTAAGGGTCAATCAGATTCATGAAGATATATTTAATACTAGTATATGTCTTTCTCTGCCAAGTATGTGTGTCGACTGTATGTTTGTAAATTGCGCCCGATAGTTTGCCCAAAAATGTCGTTTATCTAACAGATTTATAGACCTATTGATTTCAAACGTCGACTTGTGTAAGTTATATCTATATAATATAGGTCACGCCAATGAAAAAAAGTTCCCTACTGAGTGAAAAAATGTTTGCACAACGACCCCTATTTCATTTTATCTCCTATAGTTCAGCCCTCATATATTATTTTAGTAATTTTTGACGCTAAGGGCTGTTCCTATGGTATTAACTAACTCCTATAAAAATTTTAAATTTCCACGTCATTTGAAAGGGGTCGGAACGTGGAAAACTGACTTTTCTTGAGGCCGCCATATTGGATCCACCATCTTGAATTTTCCGAATTTAGGATTTTTTTATCCCGTACCAAGAAATGTCTGTTCCCAATTTCAGGTTTGTAGGTGACCGGAAAGAACAAAAATAAGTTGGTCATCTTTTTTGCGACAGGCACGAGTAGATTTTATATAAAGTACGTTTTTTTCTATAATAACTGTCAAAGTGTTACAATGTTGGTATATATGTGATTAAAACGCTAGGAAATTTTTATACCTCGTGTTGGTAGAACTGTTTCAAAATTATGGTTATGTGTCAGTTTTGAATGTCAAAGTTTCTTAATTTGAACTCTTGACAAATTTCTTTTTTTAACATGGAATCATCATCAACATCAATAAAATCGGATAAGAAAAGAAAACCAAGAAATATTTTAAATGCAAAAATGAAGCAAGCGATATTAAATTATGACATATGTGCCAAAATGACAATCATTTTTTTTTAGTGGAAAAAAAGAAATAAAAATCTACGTACCAACATTATTAAAACTAGGGACCCTGCAGGAATGCAACTTATCCCCTAGAAAGTTGACCTTGAAAATTATTATAGAAAAAAAATGTACTTTACATATAGTATGAGCAAAAAGAAAGTTCATCGAAGATGCCTTCAGAATTTTGAAGTTATGTGATAATTATACCTAATCCTTATCACTGACATTTTATAAACAGTGATTAACAGTGGCTAATATTGCAAAGTGATAATAGCCGTGGTCAAGACTTCCCGTAATAAACGCAATGAAAATATTTCCAAAGCCTGCAGAACAAGAAGAAGATCATAACCTTACTTTGTTACAAATGTCAAATAACAGCTTCATATTTTCCGGTCTTAGAATACAAATGACTTTAAAATTTCAAAGGCACCCTTGATGAGGCACCCTTGATGAACTTTTTTTAATCATGCGATATATTGATACTTGGCGATCATAATATGCTACTGTGAAAAATTATATTGCATGATTCAAAAGCAGCATATTTTTAGTTGAAGCTGAAAAGAGACATGGGAGACCTGTGCCTAGCCCTGAAACTATGCAATTTACAACGTAATATTATCACACCGTCGAATTGGGCTGAAACGAATATTCGAGACACTGAAGATTTCATATAACGTGTCCATGACATAAGTAGCTTACGTCGATTTGAATATGAAAAAATCTGCAAAATGCAGCCATACTTAATCCTACTAAGCGAAGAGCTTACTATCCAGAACCCAAAAAGACCAGCATCTAGCACAACTAGCACCTGGGGCGATCACGCGAGCTATTTCATCCTGAGAAATGAGCTTACACCTAACTTGTTCTGATCTGAACATTTCCCTATATACCTAGTAACCTAAACGTCTGCGCTGAAAGCACCGGCGCTTCTCCTGCGACGGGCTCAAACGTTATCCTAAACGTATCGTTACGTAAAACTGGTCATCAATGATGCCCACCCCATAACCTAACCGTTTGAGCTGAGAGCACGGCGTCCACCCTGTGACGGGTTCAAACGCTATTCTGACGGGGCTGTTAGTAAAACTGCCGTTTGCACTGAATGCTGGTCCTCAAAGATCCCTTTGCCATAACGCGAACATCTGAATTGTGAGCGCTGGCTTCAATCCTGCGACGGATCCAAACGTTTGCCTGCCCGCTCCTCCAAACCGTTCGTGAACCCGCTACCAAATTCCTATCTACACCGATGACGCCGACAGACCCACAGCCGGGGCCCACTCTAATAAGGCTCGGCACCAACGAATCAGCGTCTGAGAACAATTACATCGCTCACCAGGTACGAGCCAAAGGTTCACTGTAAGTGTTGTTGTTTCTAAAGTAATATCACGGTCAATCATGTGGACGTAGACGCTCGTTCTGCGGCGAAATAGACAAAGTCTGGCGCTACCAGATCGGCGTTTGCTAATAGTATCTTACAGAAGTGTCCTGTTCGCATCCGAAGATCAAGCCGCTTTACCCGACCTGGACATCGCAATTCGCAAAGTCCGTAAACTCCAGCTTGCAGCCGATTGGAGCCTGGAACCATACAATACAGTCTCAGATGAGCACCAGCATTGTCGACTAGAGAGATAGCTTTGCAGTTCAATCGTTTTCGAGATTAGAGCAATTTTCGTTTTCGATAACTTAAAGAAATTATTTTGTGCATTTAATTTATCAGTTTGCAGTGAGATACATACGATGTTTTCTGATAGCGTAACATGTATTGTATTAGAAATTCTTAGTTTTGGACGTTGTTGTGAATAATGCGATTCACAGTGACTTTGTTGTAGTCGAAAGCTGAAATGGCCGATATAGTTTTCATGTGCGATGGCACCAATGGGAATGCCTTGGAAGCAAGTCGCCTTGATTGCAAGGCTTTATCAATCGTCAAATGCCTTGTCATGTGACGCGAAAACTTTACCAACGGCTGAGGGATATTGACTCCTTTGAAAATCACATCTACACTGGCTACACCTAAAGTGGAAGATCACATTTTGACCATAGTGTATGAAAATCCCGAAACGAGTGTAAGAAGAATCTCGGCCAAAGCGGGTATAAAAGGTCGTCTTGTTTGGTAAACTCTCCATCATCAACTTTTATATCCGTATCACATTCAACGAGTACAAGCCCGTATTCGCCCTGACCACCAAGCAAGGATGATATTCCGTCAGGACTTGTAAAGGAAGCTACTGATCGCCCGGATTTCGCTGCTAACATACTTTTCACTGATGAGGCTGGATTTACTAAAGATGGGATTTTCAATTGCCACAATAACCACGTTTGGTCGGACAAGAATTCCCAAGCAGCTGTAAATCCAGACATAACCTTTTTTTGTAAATCCATCGCCCGTACTTTTGGAAGAAGTCTTTACACTTGCTGTTAGGGAGCACCTAGACGAAACATTTCATGAGAGATCGGTAAGGCGAGGGGGTTCCATTCGATGGCCTTTTAAGTATCTCGACTCAGTTTCTTTCGATTCTAGAATTTGAGGCCATTTAAAAAATTTAGTGTATCTACGCATCAACTGCGAATCATCTTGCCGAGTTGAACAATGAATTAAACGAAGTTGTCAAAAATTCTAGCAATGCCGGACTTTTCCGAAACGGTGCAGAGTTTTTTCCTCAGAAAATACAGGTCATGTGTCGATATAGAAGGAACATATTTTTTGATGTCGTGTTCTGTGGTGTTTAATAATAAAAACTACCGTTTACATTTAATTTCACACTAAAGAACAGTGCCCAAATAAATGTATAAAACTACGCAATTTTGAGAAGGGGGTAACTTTTGAGTACCCTTGATTTTGTAATTATTTATATTTATTTTTCGACAACCGTCAAAAAAGGGGAAATTCGCGCATCTTTATCAACGCCCGAAGTTTGCCATTTTTTAACGTGGTAAAAAATAGGATATTTATTTACGTTACCATTGACGACGTGGAAAAATGCATTTTGCGCACTAGAGCGCTAAACATTATCCCGCACTACGGCGCGAAACAATATTGATATATTTATTTGACGGTTATAGACAAAATATTGCTTTTTTGCATAGTGATCGTGAAAGTCGTCTTTTTTTTAAACGAAAAATCGTATTGAAAGTTCCACTTTTTAACGCAAAAATCGTGAAAAAAGTCCACTTTTTTAACTATTTTATTGAAAGGTCAATTTGACAGTTGTCCTTTTCGACTAAATTTCGACCAAGAGATTACTATGCAAAAAAACTACGTGTACAACACGTTTTGAAAGTTTTTTTTTTCATTCATTTGCTTGATTAGTTCGGGCTTTGCCCTCGTTATCAAACTGCATATTCATGAAAAAAAGTATGACTTTCAAAACTAGTACAAATTACTATTTCCGCCAATCGTACTAGAAATGACACATTATTGACAAAATTTTGTTGAGCAAAGTCAAACATTCCATTACATCAGGTAATTTACAATAAAACTGCAGGGAATATTCGAGTACTATTTCCTAATTTTTTTAATTACTCGTATCGATCGGCGGAAAAATAGTATGTGTATCTTGGACAAAAAGCAACTTCCCAGACCTATGTGTTGTTGGGCTCAACATTCGCCTCGCCTGAAAACTGACGCAAAACCTAACCTGCTAACCTCGAATTTGACATAGACTTACAGTGTCACCAACAATACATTTCAGTATTGCCAACTGATTGAGGCTATCCAGGGCCTGCTGCACCTGCGTTAAAAAAACAGTTTGTTTAAAAACTGACGCAAAACCTAACCTGGTAACCTCGAATTTGACATAGACTTACAGTGTCACCAACAATACATTTCAGTATTGCCAACTGATTCAGGCCATCCAGGGCCTGCTGCAATTGAGTTTTTAAAAAATCACTTGGTATCCGACATAATAATTTGCTTTGCTTGACGCCACTTTGAGAGCGAACCCGTAGGCCGAATTAGCTGATTTTGGTGTCAATCGACTCAGGGCGACGCAAGTAAGCCAGTAGTAGGGTTTTAAAATTTTTATAAGTAACTTTTTTATGTGGATTTTCTAACCTCAAAATTAAGTCGACAGACAAAATGGATCACTCTTGTACAAATTATTATTTCGCGCCCAATTTGGGTGCAGAACGCTAGTATTAAATAATTTAAAAGTTCAATTTAGAATAAAAACATTATCACTCGATTTTTTGTTGAAAAGTATGTGTTACAGTCCAGAAATGTGTACTCCAGAAATACCAGAAATATAAGTCCCTCTATTAGACACTAGAGTGTAGTTCTAAAGCTTGTTGTGTAAGGCACTAGATCAACACACTAGTATAAGGTACCACTATTCCATTCATCGCTTGACCGAGCTTTGTAGAGTAGTGGTTAGCACATCTGCTTAGCAATCGGGAGGTCGCGGGTTTAATCCCCTGGCCGTCTGCTCTGATTCAGGTTTTTAGGTGGTTTTCCTGAGTCAACAGAGTAGGTACCTTTTCTGAGGCGAATGCCGGGGCAGTACTTCTCCACCTTTCCTGACATATCTTCCATTCTCCGCCCCTCCTTTGTCTCACCCATCCTGTAATTCCCGTTCTAGGCTGAAGAGGGACGCAAGGTCCCTATAGCAGTCCGGATCCAGTAGGGGGAATTGAAATAACCCTGAACCTTTACCTACCTTTACCTTATCGCTTGAGAAAATTGTAAGATACAGATAACAAATACAACCTTTCCTAAGTGCAATAGAGAAGACACTAGTTTTTGGGAATTTTCTTTTTTTTAATTATATGCTCTTTTGTAGTACTTTACTGCAGCGTCATAAAAATGTTAATGCATTACATCCTCATTTGAAAATATAGTATGTTTTGTTTTGCAAGTTACGTACATTTTGGATTGTTACCCCTAATATTAAGAATAGGGATTCTTGTTTATGTATTTTTTATGAAAATTTCAATTTAGTGACAAATAAATTAAATATTTTAAAAATAATTGAAGAAAACTCCGCACATGAAATTATTGTTTCATTATGCTGCCAGTTATTATCAGAAAGCTGATTGGAAAGAAAATGTCCACAATAAAAATCAAGAAATAATTTTTAAATATTTTTTGAAAATGATGAAACAACTTTTGACATGGGTAACTAAAACAGTGGCTATTAATGTAAAGGGAAATGTGAAAACTGTTAGAAGAATTTGAAAGGAAAAAAGGCATGTTGCAAACAAAATTTAGTAACTGAATTCCTTTAATGTCCAAGTGGGGTGAACTGTATACTTTTATATTAGTGTACTAGAACTCGTGGCCAGCCTACGTCTGGCCCGGCCAGCGTAAAGAAACGGTTAACAATAAAAATGCTTGCTTAAGCTGGTGGCCAGCCGACGTCCGGCCTTGCCAGCGTTAACAATACAAATGCGGTCTCGCCATTCGTGCGCGCGCGCCACTTGCTACCATGCAGGCCGTTCATGCAGCGTGTGCGCGCTCCTGCTTACGCCTGGACGGCCGGCATCGGCGCTTATAATATAATATTACAATTTACAAACCTTGAATAACTTTTTCTTTAGTTTTGTATCGAGTTTATCATTTGTTCTTACTTTGTATTTGGAGTTTTGTATTTAGTTATATAAGGAGACAATTGATCATTTTTATCAGTAAGCAAGTGTTGTCTTAAAATAAAAAATGTGTATTCTCCGTTAATATTGTTGTATATTCCGTTTATCCACATTTTTTAATTAATACATATAATCAGAAATTAATTCAAGAATCTTGGGCGTATATATATTAGAATGTGTTGTTATTCCATAGATACTATAAAATATTTTTGTTTAATAGCTATTTATGCAACAAGTGCTAAAAGTTGATGTTTATGCACGAGAAATGAAAATTATGAAGCGAAGCCGAAGGCTGAGTTTCATAACATGTCGAGTGCAATAACACTTTTAGTTTGCATACAATATTTTTTCTACGACCTTAAATTTTCTGTTATTAATCCATAAATGTCGATTTAACAAACGTTTTGCATTTATGAAAGTTATACTTTATGTCATAATAAAGAGATGGCCTTGACGCGCAGGTGAATGTTTGTGGAGCCAGTACTGTCAAAGTCAGTTATCCAAGGTAATTTTAATACTACACATCTGACTTTATTTATTACATAACGCTTTAATTATTTTATCTTCATCGGTGTTGTTATAGACTCTTAACCAAACTAATTTTAATATAGTTAAGAGCTTCATTACCGCACTGAGTGCGGTAATAGATAGATATTACCGCACTCTTTTTATATAAAAAAATACATTGAACTAGAATTTATTGATGAAGATAAAATATTGAGCAATACGCGTTTGTTTATGGCACATAACGAAACTCGTTTGATTGCCGCAAAACGCGGCCCACCGCCTCGTTTTGGCAACCAAACTCGTTTCGTTAAGATGCTCATAATCAAACTTGTATCGTTATAGTAATTTACGATTCAAGTAGCGTTATCAAGCTTTTTACATTACGAGAGAATAGTTTGAATGAACGAGCGAAGTTAGGAGCGAGTTCTTTAAAATGCACGAGTAATGTAGAAAGCAGATAACGTTACTTATATCGTAATACGGTTTATTTTATCTTAAAATACTAATCTTTTTAAAAAATAGGAAAAATGGTTATCAATTGCACTTACAACAGCGAGTGATGGTATCACTAATAAGATAAAAACTCAATACTGTATTGTTGGTAGCACTGTTAGGTTATGTTAAATTTGAGGGTTTCAGGTTAAGGTTTGCGTCAGTTTGTGTCAAATAACAAACAAAACGTAACCTACTAACATTGAATTTGACATAGACTGGCAATACACTTCAGTGCTGTCAACATGTGATTAAATGCTAATAAAGTATCGTTATGTTGCATAAAACTTTGCATCACAGTACTTTCGCGTTTACATGTTGGTGGCCATGATGCAACCAAAACATAACCCTAAACGTCAAACAGTTCACTCGTTGTGGGTTATATTATCTATAGTCTGTTCACTAAACATAAAAACACAAAGTGGCATTTGATTTCTAAAATTTCATGAGTGTACTTCCAAAATGCATTTTTTGTCTAGGAATGTACTTACAAAAAGTTAGGTTAAGAGTGTGCCATTTAATTAGCATCTGTCATAACTACTTTTAAGGATGTTAAACAAATACTGGGTTTGATACTATTGATGTAGCATTTATTAATAAGTATTTTTATTACATTTTATAAAAGTTCATGCAAGAATTTCCAGAATAGTATGTACTTTGACACTGAATTAATGATATTTATTAATTGTCATTTTTAAATTCAAAGTTACCTTTATGTAGGTATGAAAGCTTTTGCAAAACAAAATACAGAATCCCTAGCAGACAAATTTTACATATACCTTTGTTTAATCCTGTTATAGAAACATGTGGTTTCTTCCTAAGATACCAAGCAAGAAACCATTTGTTTTGCTCACACAGATTGTTTTTATGGCAACGGGTGGGCGAAAGTAGTGAGTGAAAGTAATTTTTCGCCCACTGTCACTGCCCAGAATAAAATACAACATTTTTAACATTTTAACTTTATTTGAACACTAACTACATTATTGTTTAATTATTTGTATAGAAATTAACCACACAATTCTGGAAAACTGGGTTACTTCCATTAAAAATGCCAGAAGTGGAAAATTGATGTGCTTCAACGATTCCCGTTCTTGCAGTACCTTCTGTCACGGAATTTTCTGTTGCCTCAACTTGAATAGGTTGACCACAACGAAGAAGATGCATACTTCTCAATTAGGCCGTTAAAATAGGCTACAACAACAGTTTCAGTTATCACTTGTACCTTTTTTGCCTTCATCCATTCACGAAATTTTTCCATTTCTTTCATGTATCTTCCCTTTGACTTTTCTGGCTACAAATGAAATGTAGCGGCATCAGCAGCTTTTTGGACGTCGTCGGGCACAACAAATTCTTCAGTTTGCTCCATTTTTGTAGCAATTTAATAAGGCAAATTCAGGAAACTGAACCACGCGTCAAAATATTGACAATTTAAATTTTGGTTATTAACAAACCATAGCAACGTAACAACACAACCTGCCTACGTTTTTTATACTGAATAATTTTTGTTTGTCATATCAAAATTGTATTTGCAGAAATTGTTTAGATATTATAAGTGCAGGATTAAACAAAACGCTATACAGCACTCGTGGAGAAACCGTTTCGCTCACTTATTTGCCTTTGCACACTCGCCTGGCGGCTCGTGTGCAAAACTGGCAAATGCGTGAGCGAAATTCTCAGTTTCTCCACTTGTACTGTAATATACTAATACCACCTTCAAAAAAATTTATATGTTTTTGTGTTTACTGAATGGCCTATATGCTCGCTGTTCTAGCTCCTAACCTTGTGTTTGAGTTGCCAACTGTGTTCGTTTTTCTGTCTTTTTGCATTTTACGCTTTGCCTTTCATATTCTTTATTAAAAAATCAGTCTATCTCAAGACTAAGGAATACTTTTTTTGGATATAAGGTAAGCCTAAAATATTGATTCATTTTTGAATGAATTATTTACGGTCTTTTTTGTTTTTCAAATTTCTAAATCTTCGAGTATGACCGGTTGTTCAGCCTCGAATTAGTACTATTAAACGTATAGACATTGACGTATCTTCATTTTCTGAAAAGTAAAGAGGTGCTTTACTAAATTATAAAACGTCACTTTTAGTGAAAAAAGCTAGTGCTTAAAGGCCTACTTTTAGTGGTGGTCGTAGAAAAAAACAATTTGCGATGTGTAAAAAAGTACCCCTATGAAGGTTACGTTTTTTTTAGAATGACCTATAGTCAGTTAATCTTTAACTAAATACTATGACATACAGACTTTGTTTCAACACCACAGTAAATAAACTTAACAGGAACTTAATAGAAATTGCAAGATGTAACAGATTTTATTTTATTTTGGAATCATTCTTGTTTATTGGCCCTCGATAGCGGGCGCAAAATGGCTTTTATGCCCTAGGGCCGATAGAGTTGCTAAGCAGTATAACAAGCTCCATCAATGTAGTAATAGCAACACCACCAATCTGCATAGAAACCATAGGACACCAAAAATTTACTGCGCCAGCACAACGATGACGCAGTAGTCGGTAGCCAAAATACTGCATTGTTGAATTATGTATATTTTGAGAATCAAAACGAAATAAAACGTATGTAGTACTTACCACGCGCTTAATCACGATTATAGCTCTCAGGAAATTTAAAGCTCTTCGCTTCTCGTCCCGCTTCAAACATTTCCTCATACTATGATCTATTGATTATGGCCTTAATACATAAATAACTATTGTTGCGAGAGTAAAAGCGTAATAAAGTCTACACATTACCCTTTTTCTGTGACGTCAGAAATAACAAAACATAGCGTTTAAAACGGATGTCTTATACTGCATTGAAATTCAAAAAGATCATTTAGATCGCAAGTAGTAGACTTTAGAAAGAATTTGACATATACCTAACCTTTAATGTAAGGGATGCTCTAAATAGCACATTATTCAAACCAAGACATTCTTGACCTATGTAATCCGACGTTTCTCCTCTTCGAAGAAGTCTCTAACGCTTAATAGTATATTACTTTACAAGGGATGTAGGTAGGTAAGATTTACACTACCGAGAACCGTTTGATGCCTGAGTGAGCGGAGCGAACGAGGGTAGCAAGGTTCGAGGTAGTGTAAATCTTCCTACATCCTGTGTAAAGTACATAATTTTTTTCACTACCAATATTTCCTTTTGTAAAGTAAATGGTAGGTAATAACCTGGCATAAAATTATGACATTTGCTAGATTATAGTAGCCTTATAGCGCTGTGATGTTTTGTTTGACAGTTATAAACGCACTGTGAAAAATTCTTGGAAAAAATGCATGAATACGATTGAAAATGCTGTTTTGTGAGCTTTGTGCTTGTATTCTGATTAAAAATGGATAATAGTACGAACGACAATGGTTTTCTTCGTGTTAACCAAGTGGCAGACATGACATCTTATCAGTTGTAATACATGCGGGATGTAAGTAATTCACTTCTCTAGGGAAGTAAGTACATTGTTATGGAAACTGTAACAATTTTTGTAAATGTAGCCTACATCTCTCAAACTTGACAGTGTAAGGATCACTTACAAAGAAGGTAGTGAAAAAAATAAGTTTTTAGGCTTGCGCGTTATTTTACTGTCATTTTGGACAAATGTCACAGTGACAGTATTATAAAACAAGCCATACTTAAAGCGGACCTGACCAAAAACTGCAGATGTTTTGTTTCGTTCAGTTCCTTATAGTTAAATAAAGAGAGAAAATTATTACGTCACAGCAAAAGGGTAATGTGTAGACCTTAACTCTTTGGTAATAGACAGGGTATAAAGTAATATAGCTAATATAGGACATTCAGTTAAAACAAAACCATATAGTTTTTTTTGAAGTTGGCATATACGTAAAATTTGTCTGCTAGGGATTCTGTATTTTGTTTTGCAAAGGTTTCCATTCCACAATTAATAAATATCATTAATTCAGTGTCAAAGTACATACTATTCTGGAAATTCTTGCCTGAACTTTTATAAAATGTAATAAAAATACTTATTAATAAATGCTACATCAATAGTATCAAACCCAGTATTTGTTTAACATCCTTAAAAGTAGTTATGACAGATGCTAATTAAATGTCACACTCTTAACCTATTTGTTTTAGTAACTTTTTGTAAGTACATTCCTAGACAAAAGATGCATTTTGGAAGTACACTCATGACATTTTAGAAATCAAAGGCCATTTGTGTTTTTACTTCCTTTTACAATAAAGGAAGTGTTGGATTCACCCCAAAAATTCGAAATTGAGTTTTCAACAGATCTTCACGTTTTAGAGTCCCCTGATCCCAAAAAAACATATTTTTTTTCATTGGTGTGTCTATGTGTGTGTCTGTCTGTCTGTGAACAGAATATCTCAAAAACGAAAAGCGGTATGGCGTTGAAACTTCATATATAAGTTTTGTGTACTATGTATATAAGACAGCAAGCTTTTGAAGAAAGTTGCATAACCGGAAGTAGGTGCTTACTCTTGCGATTTTTCAGTTTTTTTATAGTTTTTCAAAAACGGCTCTAACGATTTCCTTCAAACTTTATATTTTTATTACATTTTTAATGTGTATTGGCGTGAGATAAGTGATTTTCCAGTTGAATACTTCTAAAATGGGTTTCTTTTGTTTTTTTTTCTATTTTTTGTATTAACTCCTATTTTAAGTACAACACCCGGTATATTATTACATTTTTGAATTCAACTTAAAATTCTAGAGAAAATTTGTCTCTTGTTCTAATTCTCTATTTTGTACGGTTTTTATACCATTTGCAATTTTTTTAAATTTTTGACAGATGCTGAAAAATAAAAAATCAAATTTTTACCTAATTATAAGATCACTCTAAAAGGAAGTTGTGTGAGTGTATCACACCAGATTTTTACTTTCTTTTACTGTAAAGGAAGTATTGGATTCACCCCAAAAATTCGAAATTGAGTTTTCAACGGATCTTCACGTTTTAGAGTCCCCTGATCCCAAAAAACATATTTTTTTTCATTGGTCTGTCTGTCTGTCTGTGTGTCTGCCTGTCTGTCTGTGTGTGTGTCTGTGAACAGAATATCTCAAAAACGAAAAGAGGTATGGCGTTGAAACTTCATATATAAGTTTTGTGTACTATGTAGATGAGACAGCAAGCTTTTGAAGAAAATCGCATAACCGGAAGTAGGTGTTTACTCTTGTGATTTTTCAGTTTTTTTCGATTTTTTCAAAAACGGCTCTAACGATTTTTTTTAAACTTTACATTTTTCTTACATTTTTAATGTGTATTGATGTGAGATAGGTGATTTTCCAGTTGAATACTTCTAAAGTGGGTTTCTTTTGTTTTTTTTTCTATTTTTTTTATTAACTCCTATTTTAAATAAAACACCCGGTATATTATTACATTTTTGAATTCACCTTAAAATTCTAGAGAAAATTTGTCTCTTCAACTAACACTCGATTTTGTACCGTTTTTGTAGAATTTGTAATTTTTGAAAATTTTTAACAAATGGTTAAAAATTAAAAATGAAATTTTTGACTAATTATAAGATCACTGTAAAAGGAAGTTGTGTGAGTGTATCACACCAGATTTTTATGTTTAGTGAACGACTATATACTGCGTTCGGAAAGGTATCTCTGACAGCTCTGTTTCCTCGAAATCGTTCATTCATCTCACTTCCACCCGCGTCGATGGCTATTATCGATCTCTTTCTGCGAATGATTTCGAGGAAACAGAGCTGTCAGAGGTACCTTTCCGAACGCAGTTATAGATGTATTACTATAGTAATAGGTAATAGGGTTGGCGACATTGCCGACATTGCCAGGCCAGCGTAGCTTGTGTAACATAACCTCAAACAAGTTCAACTGCCTAACAAAACTATCGAGATCAATAATTAACCGTAAAAATGAGTGTAAACGACCAGTACGCATTAAACTGGAGTAATCATACAAATCACATCAGGAAAGCGTTCGACTCGCTGCTAGCAGGAAACGAATTCGTGGACGTTACGCTGAGCTGCGAGGGCAAGAAAGTAAGCGCGCACAAAATGCTGCTTTCGGCGTGCAGTACCTACTTCCACGACCTGTTTCGAGAGAACCCCTGCCAACATCCAATTGTGATACTGAAAGACGTCAAGTTTCAAAATTTATTAGATATCCTAAAGTTCATGTATAACGGGGAAGTAAGTGTAGCAACGGAGAACTTCGACTCGTTTCTTAAAACAGCAGAGCTGCTGCAAGTTAGTGGCCTAACTGATGACGAAAACAGATATGGCAGCGGGGAGAAGGAAGATGATGAAAACACGAAAGCTTCGTTTAGTGAACAACCGGATCGGACTAGTATACGGCCAGTTCTAAAAAAGACGACTGCCGAGAAATCCAAGGAGAAAGAAGCAACGAAGAAGAGGGTGCCAGAGATCAGTGCTGAAGAAGGTACTTCGCAGAAGAGGAGGAAAGAAAACGAATTGGAGCCTTATATGGATATTAAGCAAGAACAATCAGATGGAATAAATTTGGATGATGAACAGTTAGAATTAAAAGATCCTTTAGAAGTAGAGCAGCAAAACGATTCTATAGAAGGAATGGATTTATTGCAACCTGGTAAGTTATGTTTTATGTATTGTAGTGTAAAGTTAAAATTTATATTAAAATACTAACCGCTCCTTACTAAATAATTCTGAAAACATTCTTAAACGATAATCATTACAGTCCTTTTAAGATTAATTATAAATCAGTTTTGTAACCTCAAATGCTATGTTAGTGTCAATATGTCCTAATGCTTCCTTGTTATTCAACATGTAATATGGTATATTGGCATTGAGGTCAGCATAACTGATTAATTCTGCGCAATTAAGTCTACAAGTGCATATATGTTGTAAATTGCAGTACGTGCACGTTACATCCAGAAACACGAACTGGTACAAACCACCAGAAGAGGTTCTTCATGTAGAAAAATACGAAGATCGTGTTACCATTGTATAGCCAGAATTGCAAGAGTAGCCGGAAAGAAAGTGGCTCACGTTAAAGCTAAAAAAGTCTCGAGTTATTGTAGAGCATGTCCAAATAAACCTTTTATGTGTTTTGATTGTTTTAAGTGTGTCCACTAATTTTTAGATAGTTGTGCTATCCGTGCTCTATCGTGGTCCTTACGTATTGCTTTATAAATGAAATAAATCTTTTAAGTTAATTCAGTTTTAAATTAATTTGGATAGCTTCGATATATCAAAAAAGGAGGTGTGTTAAAATTTTGCACTCATAAAAAACACCTTCCCCAATACTTACGTTTTAAAGTTTTAAACAGTATGTATGTCTATTATTAGATTCATATTTTTGTCTTAATGGTTTATAAAATAAATATAAAATTAGCAAATTAAAAATACAGAAACAGGAGAAAATTCATTTTTACATTTATTTTGTTCAGTGCAGTAAGGGAACCTGTATTATGTGTATGACGTGAGTTGTAGTACCTATCTCAAAAATTAACATAGCAATACCTTTGTTGCTCTAAGTTTATTGTACGATTAATGTGTTTAAAAACGCAATGTTCTAACAATACATTCTATTATTAAGTATAGTGGCATGTATATCATGAACGTTTAAAATAATACCTATTGAAAAATAAATATAATTTTTAATACAATTGTGGTTAATCTATTTCCTTTCACAAAAATGTAAGTAATTTAAAAACAAGTGAAAATAGTTTTGAAGTTATTATTTTTTTGTCAGTAATAATGTATTAAGGGCAAATGCTTTTGCCGGTAAAAATGTTTTACGAAAGTATTTTGTTTTGGCAATGTCACAAGACAAACTAACTTGATCAAATTCCCGAGCCGAAGGCGAGGGAATTTGTCAAAGTTAGTTTGTCGAGAGGCATTGCCAAAAAAAACAACAAATCGTGAGTAAAACATTTGCCGAACAAAATCGTGAGCCCGAAATACATTTTGTGGACTATTTCCCTAATATGGGTTTAGTTTGACATTTATACTGATGCGCAATGACAGTTTAAATGACGTTTCTTAAATACCACCTTGATTAAAGCAACATATTTGGTGGTTGCCGTGGATGCAAGTGGCAAAAGAAACTGACAAAATCCCAAGGGAAAATTTCGATTTTTTGCCACTACAAAAACACACGATTGGTTGAATGTTGAAAAAGCATGGCTTTTCATTGGATAATTAGAGATGTGGGAAATAGTCAATAAAATTGCTTTGAAATAAGTACAGGAATAAAACTAAATGTGGCCTTCCGATTCACCGGAATTCGTTTCGCCGGATAATTATTTCACCGGAAAGCTATTCACCGGATTGTAGGGTGTGAGTCATATAACGAAATTCGGCAAAGTACTGTGTCTTGTTGTAGCCTGTTTAGATTAGTTGCAGTCTTTGATAAATTTTTTTCACTACCACGGACGGTGTTGTCGCCACGATCAGTGTAGTGTCCTTGATCTTGATATCCGGTCAAAAGACTTCCAGGGAATGGAAACGGAGCCAACTAAATTACATTTGTAAAATCCTAGTGGTGTGTGTGCGAAATCAATGTGCGTTTGTCAAGTATTTATGCAGTTTTTCCTATTTATTCAATCTTACAACTCTTAATGGTTCATAATGGCATAAGTACTGCCTTTCAATATTTGGCCACAATACATTAGTATTCACCGAGTTGTTCCTAGTAAAAAAGAGCTGAATTTCAATTTATAATTATACCATAAATTAACCAATTGATTTCAATTTTCAAAACGTGACGACTTTCAATTATTCTCTGACCATGTATTATGTAATTATTGACGTTAATTGGTTTTTACACAGTTTGAAGTTTCTGGAGTTTAAATAAACAAAGTTTATATAATTATACTAATAATTTACGGTATGAAATTATAACATAAACCGTTTTTTCAGCTGCTGCTTCCCAAAAGTTTGCCGATGTACACGATCTATTAAATGGTAAGTGTTAACGACTTTTCATGTTTCTGAATAGTAAATATCTCATTAATTTCATTGCTGTTCTGTGCATTACATATCCACTTATTATACAGTGTGGATATAGTAATGTCAATAGTATTGGTTGAGATATTTAAGCTTATTATCTAAGAGTAGACCAGCCTGAAGTGCCGGTACTGCTTGACCTCAATGGGGTTAATACCGGGAGGATTGCCAACTCACTAGTTTTGAAGAATTAAGACTGAACTTTGCTGGTAGGGAAGTTTAATGTTTTGTAACTGCCAGTTATTTCATTGCAGATTGACTATTAACGGTTAACGATACAGATTTATTAACGTTCTTTAAAAACGTTATTCTTGGTAAAAACTTTACATTTGCCTTTGATTAAATATAATTTAATGTTCTCATCGTTTGAGAACCGATTCAGGTGTTATTAATAGACTTAAACCTAGAAATAGGAAACCAATTTTTTATAATTGAAGCTTAGAACAGTCAATAAATAACTATTGCATGATTTTAATATTTACAGCTATTCACGAGCTTTTACGAAGTAAACTGCAAGCTACTGTAGGTTACTAGAATTAGATACAGATTTTAGCTAGCAAGCAAAGTAATAACAAAGAAGTACGCTAACATTAAGAGCTGCAGACATGAGAGAAGAATCTGTATACAATAAACTGAAAGTTTTCTTGCACCTATCCAGAGAAATATGGGGATAAAATTAATTAACTACGGCGAGTAAAGAAAAAGAATATGGGGATAAAACAAATAAATGAAGAACAAAATTAAAAAGAATGAAAAATTTATATACAGAGAGTTAAAAGTATGGAGACACCGATTTGCTGTCGTTAATATTCATTTTATAAGAAAATGTTCAATACAAAAGTATTTTATGAAATTTTTATCTACATATTGATATACACGAAAAATTTTATTATTCCATTGCTTTTTGAGTTACGACTTTACGCGATTTTTTTTAAATGGCAACCTATCATTGTTGTACTACTATTCGATAGAGTTTTTTTTCTCTTTATAATGGTATAAAAAAAATTTGGGTAAAGCATAAATAAATATAAACAAACACTTAATTCTAGTGAATTAAATGTTCAAACTGCCCTCCATTTACAATTTGACAATGACCCAATCGATTTACAAAATCACGAACAGAATTTTCTAAGAATTCACGGGGAATTTCTTCCATCGTTCTGGTAATCGGATTTTTAAATCTTCTATGTTATTGGGCCTATCTTTATAAACTTTGTTTTTTACGTATCCTCAAAGAAAAAAATCTAAAGGGTTTAAATCCGGCGAACGGGATGGCCACTCAATGTTTCCTCGTCTCCCAATCCATCTGTTTGGGAACACATTATTCAGATGTTGACGAACATTTGCACCATAATGTGGTGGGGCGTTATCTTGCTGGAACCAGATAGTGTTATTGGGGAGGTGTCCATTGTTTTCATGGGGATGGAGAGTAGCACAAGCAGGTATAATTTGATTTTGCACTAACTGCAAATACAGAGCCGAAGTTAAATTGCCATCGATGAAATAGGGACCGATAATATGACGCCCTAGAATGCCCGTCTAAACATTAACCTTTTGAGGATACTGCGTATGGTGTTCCAAAACCCAATGAGGATTTTCCGATGATCAGTATCTGCAGTTATGTCTGTTTATTTCGCAATTAAGGCAAAAAGTAGCTTCGTCAGAGAAAACAATATTGTTGACAAAATTTTCAATGTTCTAGGTCTACCACTTTTTGGTAAATTTTTAACGCTACCTGTTTGTTCAAAACGTTGTCAAGTTTTACCAACAGCAGATTTAGAAATTGATTTTCTATTTGGATGCGTATCATTAAATAAATTACAGACATCTTGTAAACTTCTACGTCTATCTCGATAGCCCAGCATCATAAGTATTTTAATTCTTTCACGTTCACTTAAACTCGCCATTGCTAATGGCAACAGCAATAATTTGCACAAAATTGAAAAATTTGTCGCATTAGTGAAGGCGACACTTCACTTTTGTTTATCATGGCTGTAACATTTACGAATCGGGAAATAATTAATTGTAAATACTTTAACTTTAACCAGCATTTTCTCGAAGAAATGTTATGCAAACCCAAAAAATGTTTAAACCATTATAAAGAGCAAAAATTCTCTTATCGAATAGTAGTATAACAGTAATAGGTTGCCATTTAAAAAAAATATCGCGTAAAGTCATAGCTCAAAAACAATTGAATAAATTTTTTCGTGTACAGTTAAACCTCGCCGTGCGCGGCTTTGCGTTTCGCTGATTTTATTTTACGCGGGTCACCTTTGTGCTCCCTTTTCTTTGCCGTTTGCGGTTGGAATTGCCAACGTTAACTGTTTCAACTTTCACACAGTAACGGCCGGTCTTATGAAGGCCACTAATCTGACGTTAACTTTAATTCGCTGTTAAAATAAACAAAAGCGCATAAAAATTTGTTTATTAATGAATAATATGTCATAAGCATTTTAACAGTGATTTAAAGTTAACAACGTCAGGTTAGCGACCTTCATAAGACCGTAAGTAAATAAAGCAGACGTATGCGGTTTATGTCATGAACACCTAAATAACATTATTTATCACGATCTTGCAAACACACTTATCGAGCCTATTCCTTTGAATCTCTTATTACAAAATTGGACCTGAAATAAATTGTAAAATTATATCATGAATAAACAAATGGACATTCAAGCTCTAGATTCAAGTGGCAGACTTATGTTACGTATGAAATTTTAGTTCAAACTTTACTGTCTTCTCGAGCGTTTCTGCCGAAAATTCAATTGAGTTTAATTTTTAAAACACGGAAAACCATGTCGTCAAAGCGTAAAGTTTCTGCTTCAGATTTGAATTTTTTGAGGCTGCATAGTATAAATAAATCTAGTTTGTGGAACCTAACCCCGTTTTTATCATTTATGTGTTTACTTGCGCATCGCGGTTTTGTGCTTCGCGGCATTCTTCTGGAACGTAACCCCCGCGAACGGCGACGTCTGACTGTAGACGAAAATTTTTATTATTCAATTGTTTTTGAGTTGTGACTTTACGCAATATTTTTTTAAATGACAACCTATTAATGTTATACTACTATTCGATAGAGAATTTTTTCTCTTTATTATGGTATGTTTCCATTCCTTCAAGGAAATTCCGGTTAAAGTTAAAGTATTTACAATTAATTAACTTCCCGATTCGTAAACGATATAACATTTCAGGCTGATAGGGTTTTAATTTTTAAAATCCTTTCCGAGACACGAGACCTTCTTTGCACTTTTCTTTCCATTTTATTATCTAAGCGTTATTATTTGTCCTAAATAGGAGATCTCTTTTTAATTTTGTATATTCATATCCTCTAATATTTGGTTGTAAATTATCGTAGTCTTTTCAAAGTTGATTGTTAGCCCCACTTTCTGGCTCTCTCTGCTTTACTTATTATAGTATTGTTTTTAGGTCTTTATTGCTTTCTGCAAATAATGTCATGTCTTTGAATCGGAGGTTTGACAGCTTCTTGTTTCCTATTCTTATTGCTATTTTCCCTAATTTAGCTTTGTAAAAACTTTATGTAAGGTTGAAACGATAAAGAAGCTGACCTGCGGTTAATTAATTAAAATAATCAGTGGTAGTAAAAACCTCAGATTAACTCCTTTAAAGTTTCTACAACACGGAAGCTCTAAAAAATCTTCACTTACCGCGATGGCCGAGCTAACTCAATTTCGGCGATATGGTCGTGGATTCAAACCACCAGCTGTGTTCCCTGCAAAGTCTTCAAAAAAGGATATGGGCGCCAGAAATCAGATGATTTCAAATCATTTAAATAAACTACAAGTGACTAGCGTTTATTTAATAACTACTGAATAATCTTGTAGTTTCAATAATAAATAATCAAAATAATTTGATCACAACTAATGTCATAATAGGGCTGTGCAAGTTAAATGAAGATTGCGACACGCACATAAATCAAAAACCCCTTTTGGATTATTAAATTAATTGTAACCACAAATTAATCGAGTGATATGCATACTTCTGTCATTTAATTAAACCTTTCTGTTCAGGCTATTGAAAGCAAAACGCGTGAATGCTCCTTTTACAAAGGTTCCCTTACACACCGAAATTGTAGCTTTAAATATTAATCGTAATTAAATATACGCATAAAACTTCAAATATTAAAAACAAGTGAATGTATAAATTTGAACTTTACATGTTAATAATAACGGAAAGTGTAAATTTAAACTTTAAATACTGACAGTTTTGGAATGTACGAATATAAATTCCAGGTATTGAAGATAATTTACTATAACATTAATTCCGGAATAGCCAGTCCGAATTAGCTTGTAACACTAACCTCGAACTTCCAAGGTTCATAAATTGCGGTTAAACAAATGCTGGTCGTAAACTGCTATACACTGTGGTCAAAAGCGCCGTGGATGCATCACTAATCGAAGCAAAGCCACCCTCAAACTGCAGGAGCTAGGCAGGACGCCAGCAGGTGTTGAAAATGAAACCAGGACAGCAACCTTGCTTCCGAGATTAAATCCTTGGGTAAAACTGTCAATTTAGAGCTAAAGAAATGCAATTAATATGGGAATTATAAAATTTTAAAGTCCATCATACCTGATTTGTTGTCAGCTCTCGAAAAATAATGCTTAATTAAGCACACGACAAATTACTCGTCAGCAAGCTGCTAGATTGAGTTGCCAAAAGAAGAATGCGCTTCGGCCAAATTGCAAGACGCTGGGAAAGAAGATAACAACAGCGCTGCACTCGGCTGATAGCGAACGGCGAGTTAGGCAGGAATACCAATGGACAAAACTGGGAAATTAACAATTCGAAATGCGAACTGCTTATGATTTAAATTAAATATACAGGTTAGACCAGAAATAATTGGTATGGGGAGAAAACATTCGAGCGAAGCCGAAAAATGGTTTCAATGTACTATTGAATAAGTAGGGATAAGTTTAGTTCTTCTTGTCTGATGCCTCTGTAGCTCGAAATACTCTCCTCTGTCCAATTTGATCCTTGCCTTACCCTATGTATATCTTCCCTAACAATTTTATGTATTTTTCACGAACTCCTTGTTCTTCTTGTGCTTCTAACACGGGTTCATGTTCTATACAGTTGAAGGCTTTGCTAAAATCGACAAACGCTAAGTGTTTTTTGGTTTTTTGGATTGCAGATGGTTCGTTCTGGAATATCCCCCTCTAAATCCTACTTGCTCAATGGGTTGATTATTTTCGAGGGTCTTTTTTATCCAGTCTTTTATAATATTAATAAAGATTTGGTACACATTTGAGGTGAGACTTATGGATTGTATTCGATGTACTTTTCCGTTTTTAGAGGTTAGGATCTGCACCTGGGGATTCTCGTTCTTCATATTTTTTTATAACTGTTTTTCAATGTTGGGTACCGTTTCTTGCACTTTCCGTCTCTCCACTATAAGGATGCTGTTCCAGCTTTTAAGTGTACTTCTGTACAGTATAGTAGTCTGTTGCTATTTGCAATATACCTTTTCTTGTACTTCCCACCTCATTGTTTTCTTTTCTTAGTTCTTTTATCCACTTCTTTTCTGTTACCTTTCTAGTTCAGACACTTTTTTCAATTATTTTTTCGGTTTTTGGCTTTTCGTATTTCCTTATGTCTTTTCTAATTTCTCTTTTTATGAGTTTGTTTGTTTTGTAATACTTACTCTTTGTAATGGATTCATTTGTGCTTTTAATTGATCACGCTTCTTCAATAGTTCTTTGGTTCTTATTAATAATTTGCTGTTTTAATCTTCTCCCTCTCCCTGAGCTACTAGTTGTGCTTTAATAGTTATATGTTCAAAGCGATTGTAGGTACATCTGTTGGATATTTTGAAAGTTATCGGCATCTCTGTTCTTATTTGTCCATACTGACAGAGCTTTCTTGAACTTTTTTCATTTATCTTGTCGGTTTTTTCCTTACCAAGTAGCATTTCGGTAAATTTGCGTTTTCTTTCTTACTTCCTGTTGTTATGCACTGTTGTTCTCAGCAGCCTGTGATCCATATTTACTTTGAATTTGTTTATTACTTTACTATTTATCCCTATTTCTTATCTATTGCTCAAAATAAAAATCAATTTTGTTTCTACGTCCACTTCCTCATTTTTCTTCTCTTATAGTAAGTATTGGTTTTGGAAAGTGTTTCTGAGGGCAAAACTTAGTAATGAGCATCCCCTTTCATTTATTTCTTCATAACCATGCTTGGTGTCTCCGTCTTCTGCTTCATGGTGGCCGATCTTACTGTTGCAGCTTCCATCACTAAGTAGTATCTTGACTGTCTCTTTTCTGATTCTAATGCTTCGTCAAGTATCTCATAGAACTGCTCCAGTGCCGCTTCAGTTGGTCCGTGAAATTAATATGCTTGTTGTTCTGTTGAAGTCCATTCTGATTGACACTCCTCTGTTTGAGTAGCCTTAAAATTCAGTTATGTAGTGAGATATTTTGTGTTAATGTAGAAGCCTGTGCCTATTTGGCCTGATTTGTATCCCTCTATGTGTAAAATGTGGCTCAATGAGCTGTGTAGTATACAGGGTCCGGCAACGAAGTGGGGGTGGAAGATATTTATAAAACTATGAGAGTTGCGTGAATATTTTGTGTATATAAAAGTTATAGGTACGAAGGTGGTGCATATTACTAAAATAGTTTTGATTCTACAGGGTGGCTCAAAAAAGTGGCGAATCAAACTTACTTTTTTTTTTTTTAATAGAATGCCCTTTATTTGGGTAGCCTAAAAGTTTTGCATTGAAATACTCATCATTTTTATATAAAGTTGTATGTGTCTAACATCAACTGTTTTGGAGATATTAACGATTTTATGCAAAAAATGCTGAACTTCAGGCAGCTGCTGTAAGCAACAAAAAACAACTGAATGAAGGAAAACGTTACCAAAAAATTATGATTTTCGTGAACTACCTTTCACTTGTAAAATGGTGGATCTGGGCATTACTGTTATACATTATACATATTTTTGAAAAGTTCTTTAATGACCTTTCTTTTGATATGTTACTTCATACCTCTAAATTCAACTGTTTTTCAGATATGTGTGTTTGAACATAAAAAACAATTTAAGCACCTTAAGATGCTTTATTTCAAGGAATAACAAACAAACGACGTTAAAATAATGATTTAAACACTTGAGTTCTCCAAACAAAAGATAAAACCAAGTTTAGAAAACAAAAATCCAGCCACTACTCAAAAGTAGAAATAACAAATACGGAAAAACAAAAAAGCATTTGAAAACTAAATCTGAAAAGCGATTAAATTTAGGGCCAGGAAATGAAATGTCAGAGGAAAGCTTATTGAAAGTACTTTTCAAAAATACAGGGATATACAGGGTGTTCCATTTAAGGAAAGGAGAACTATTTGAACATTTAATGTAATTACGTATAGGATTTTGGTGTATATGCTTTTGTTTTTTTTTAATCTGATTTTATTTGACTTTGGAATTAATTTATTCCCGCATTTATTGTTTTTTCGTGTTTATTACGCTTTGTATCAACACTGATTGAATTGATATTTTCTAAACCTGGTTTTGTGTTTTTAATTTTGGAGAGCCATTGAAATCGTTATTTTAACGCCGGCGGCGTTTGTTTTTTATCTCTTGAAATAAAGCATCTTAAAGGGCTTAAATTGTTTTTATGTTCAAACATATCAAAGGAAAGCTTATTAACATTTCAGTGGTGACGTACGGTATCACCGACTGACAAAATATTTCTAGCTCAATAGTTTTTCTAATGGAGAAGGTTTTTTAGGGTATGTTAAATTGAAATACGACTATTATTGATTGTAGTTTATAAATTTTGGATTTTTGATAGAAAATGAGAGATTATGAACATCAAAAAAGTTGCAAAGATTGATGGGAGAAATGTTGAATAATGCAACAGATGTGGTTTATGCCAATGATGATGTAATTGAATGTGATCATGTTGATTACCCAAAAAAGCTCTGATACAGAGAAGGAACTTGAACTCGACGATGATATAGAAAAAGGTAGTGGGTCAGTCATTACAAAAAGATTAAGAAATTTTGAGGGAACAACACCCACTCCCACAAAATGTGAAACTTAGAGCAAAAAACGTTATCAGAATGAAGCTACCTGAAGTTGCACCTAATCTGTGTGAAATAAATCGTATAAACTTGGAGGAATTTGTAGTATAACAAGCATATTAAAATTAGATGTAAGAATATTATCATATGTATTATACTCGCTTATGTTATTATGTACTACTGAAAATAAAGTTTGGTTATCATTTGCCAAACTGTAAATTCGTAATTATTTAATTCTATATTAAAATTACAATATGTAAAACATAAAGCGGTAATTTAAATCCTGAAATATGCTCGAAGAAACTCGGTCTAGAATACCGACGTCACCACTGAAGGGTTAAAAGGGGTTTTCAAAATTATAAAAATTCCATTTGAAAAAAAATCAAAATCATTAAATTTGCAAATGTTGAGCTTCCTGTATAACAGTAATACCCAGATCCACCATTTTACACTTGAAAGGTAGTTCACGAAAATTATAATTTTTTGGTAACTTTTTTCTTTACTTAGTTGTTTTTTGTTGCTTACAGGAGCCGCCTGAAGTTCAGCATTTTTTTGTATAGAATCGTTAATATCTCCAAAACAGTTGACGTTAGATCCATACAACTTATATCAAAATGATGAGTATTTCAATGCAAATTTTAGGCTAGCCAAATATAGGGCATTACATAAAAAAAAAGTTTGATTTGGCACAATTTTTTGAGCCACCCTCTATAATCAAAACTATTTTAGTAATAGCACAGAATAATACCCTAAATCAGAATGGCTTCTCTGTGTCGGCGCTTTTGATGTCAGCGTACTCAGTTTTTGTGACCTTGAAATTGTCGGATATGATCCTAGTGGTGTGCAGAGGCAGTAAATTAAAAATTATGCGCCTAAATTTTAAACTGAACAGAAATAATCCGTACGTTTTCAATCCATGCAATTTATATGGAAATGCATAGTACACCATGTGCCACCAAAAGATCTTTTCTGTGCCCTCATATTAAATTAATATTTTAAAACCACTTGCACAACAAAACATAACCTTCTTATAAGGGGTCATTGACTGCCACAATTACACGTGTAAAATATGGAAAACAGCTGACTGCACACCACCAGAACTTGCGCATGCGCAAAGAAAAAACTAGCTGAATTTTAAGCCGACAGGCCATTCTGTATTATTCTGTGGTAATATGCACCACCTTCGTACCTACAACTTTTGTATACACGATATTCATGAGAGTTATAGTTTTAGAAATATCTTCCACCCCCACATCGTTACCGGACCCTGTATGTTTGCCTTCTCCCCTCATTTCAGCTAAGTCTATTATGTCCCAGCTAACTCTTTCTAATGCATTCTCTAATTCCAGTAACATCTCTGGTTCTGATGGTGTTATCATATTTTTAGTGGTATACTTGCTTTATTAACAATTTGCGGCTTTTTCCATTGGTTTACTTACTTCGGTGGATTATTGGTTGTTGATGCTACGAAACACAAATCAAATTTTGCTTCATGCTGAAATAATTACGTATTGCAATTAAACAGAACAAGAAGAACTGGGCCAGGAGAAACGTTTGTCGTACCAAGGGACAAATAGGCTGACGAATAATGTACAAAATTGGGCAGCTTTTATAAAAAAATATAGTAGAAAGTTTCTTATTCAAAGATGGAGGAGATTGTATCAGCCAAGTAAAAAGATGAATATTTATCAAATAGAAGTAACACATTAATACTTGGAAGTGTTATTTACGACATTTATTATGTTGTTGTAGTAGCTGAAAATAAAGGCAAAATAATTTTCCTTAAGTGCTTAATGATGTTATGATTATGACACTAAAGTGAACATTATCTGTGCATCATTTCATGCAAAGTGGCATAATTATTTACATTTTATGTACTATAAAAACTCAGCCTTTTGTTGAAATGGTCAATAACTGCAGATGGTTGCAGTAGTAGAAATTATAGCATATATATAGTTCAGCACTTCGGGCCTAGTGGCATATGGCTTCAACGGCGTGCTTCCACGCCTTCCTGTCTTTTGCTATTTCTTCCCATCTTGTAAGTCCAAAGTTTCTCAGGTCCTGCTGTACGTCTCCCCACCATGTATTTTTTGGTCTCCCTTTTCTATTCTTTCCTTCTGCTTCCATTTTCACCGTCTTCCTGACCGGTTCATCTTCCTTCATCCTGCCTATGTGGCCTAGCCATCTTAGTCTGCTTTGCTTGATGACTATTGTTAGTTGGGCTTCTTGTATATTTCTTCCAATTCTAAATTGGTCCTTCTTCTCCATTCTCCATTTTCGTTAATTCCTCCCACTATTTTGCTTAAGATTTTCCTTTTCCAGATGTCAATTTTTTTCCCATATTCTTTGGTTACTATCCATGTTTCAGCTCCAAAAGTTACTACAGGGCGTATTACTGTCTTATATAACTTTATTTTTGTTTCTCTTTGGGTATTTTTATCTTTTATGACTTTGTCACACATCTCGCCCCCATTGTTAATCTTCTCTTTGTGTCTGCTCCTTGTTGTCCGCTGCTTCCATTATGTCTAGATTTTTTAAGGTGTTATATATTCCCGTCCTCCTTATTTGATCATATGCCTGCTTGAAATCTATGAATAGAACATGCATAGGTATGTTTTTTTTGCTGCATTTTTCTTGGCATTGTTTTTTGAATGAAGATCTGGTCTATGACTGATTTCCCACTTCTGAAGCCGGCCTGGTATCTTCCTATCTTGTTTTCAGTTTTTTGTTATAAATTTCTATTTATTAGGTGTGATAAAATTTTGTAAACAACGTTTAGTAAGGATATTGGTCTGTAGTTAGCTGCTACACTTCTGCTACCTTTCTTGTGGATTGGTCAAATAAGTGCTTTTGACCATTCTTTTGGCATTTCTTTTTTCTTCCATGTTTCTTGTATTAACTGGTACAATTTTTGCCATATTGATTCGTCTGCACATTTGATTAATTCCGCTTTTATATTGTCTGAACCCGGGCTTTTGTTGTTTTTGAGGTTTTTTACTATTTCCATCATTTCTTCATATGTTGGAATTTTTAAATTCCTTTCTTCTTTCTGTTGTAGACTTTTTATTTCTTCTTTGTTTGTATTATTATCTATGAGTATTTGTGAGAAGTGCTTTGCCCATATTTCCGCCATTTCTTCCTCGTCCGTGCAAATATTTTCTTCTTCCATTCTTAAACTTAGAATTGAAAGCCTTTTTTTTCTTGTTTTATGTGTTTGTAAAAAACCTTTGCATTTTTGTTTTTTAAAGCTTCTTCTATCTTTGCAAACTGCTCTTTTCTTGCTTTCCTCTTTTTTTCTCTGCAGAGTTTCTGTACTTTATTTCTTGCTGCTATGTATTTTTCGCTGAGATCTTGCCTTCTTGTTTTCAGCATTTCCCTTCTTATGACTTTTCTTTCTTCCACTGCTACTTTACATTCCCCATCCCACCAGTCTTTATGTTTTGATGTTTTTTTTTGTGCCTAGTTGCTTTACACATTCTGTTATTATTTGTTTTAGCTGATCCCATTCATCCTCTGTAATGTTGCTTTGTTTTTGTAGCTCAGCCATACTTCTTGTGCTTTCTTTGTACTGTTGCTGCGCTTCAACTTTATTTAATTGTTCTGTGTCCCACCTTTTCTCTATTGCTTTTATTTGCTTTATGTTGTTTATTGTCTGTTTTAAGTTCGCTGTCACTAGTAGGTGGTCCAAGCTTATGTCAGCTTCTCTGTATGTTCTTACTTTCGTGATCTTATTTACATGCACTTTTTCTGTTAGAGCATGATCTATCTGATTTTTGTTTTTTTGTCAGGGCTGATCCATGTAGCTTTATGTATGTCTCTCCTCTTAAGCATGGTACTTTTAATTACCATTCCTTTTAGCGCTGTAAAATCGACCAGTTTCTGTCCATTTTCATTCGCTTCTTTGTGCAAACTTTCACTCCCTGCTACATCTTTGTTTCTGTCTTCTCTTCCTGCTTTTGCGTTCATATCTTCTACCATTAATTTTATATCATAACTGGGTATGCGGTCAACAGTTTCCTCTAGCTTTTCATAAAATTCCGCTTTTTCCTCTTCATCCTTATCCTCCGTTTGGGCGTGGGTATTTATTATACTTATTTTCCTGGATTTTGTTTTTATTCTTATTCTTATTCTTTCATTTATCATGTTGTAGTTTATTACTGCCTTTTTTAGCTTTTCATTAGCAAAAAGCCTGTTCCCAGTCTATTTTCTTTTCCTCCTCCGTTTAGGAATACATAGCTATCCAAGACAATTTGTGACAATCCTTGTATGTTTGTTTCTTGTATTGCTAGAACATCTATATTGTATCTTTTTGCTTCTTGCACTAATTGTTTGAGTTTTCCTTCTTTTTTCAAACCTTGGGTATTCCATGTGCCAATTTTTAATACTTCTTCTTTTGTTCGTGCCCCCGGCTTTAGATTCCTCCACCTGGCGTTGATGTTTAGCTTCAAAATATTTTTTGCAATCTCTTCACTTACACTTTCTACCCTTGTGCTTTGCCGCATTTCTTTCAGTTGTTTTAGAATATACTTTATTATTTTTCCTTTTTTCCCTGCCCCTTGGTTGGTTCGCTGTCTATTTCGTGTTTATATTTCTATCTTCCTATTGTTACTTTCTATTTGTTTTATCTTTTGTATCAAGGTTAAATTGCTTTCTTTTAATTTATCTTGCATTTTCCGGTACTTTAACTCCATTTTTTTAATGTTTTCGTAAGTTCTATAATTTTTTCTTCCTCCATAATTGTACCTTTTTTGCTTTAACTCTTTTTCGTTATTCGTTAGGTTTCTTGTTTCACTTGACAGATATTTTATTCTTTAACCACTTTACTTTCCCGCACGTGTGTGGGTCGCTTTAGCTTATTAATTAATCGCACTTGACAATGCTCCAATCACATCGCACTACAAGCACGTTAACATATTTCGGGCGTGACCTGCGTGCCTACTTTCGACCTTGTTGAAATGATAATGCACTGTTTACGTTACGTTTTGTATTCGTTTTTCCTTTGTCTGCTTGATTTCCGGGATTTCTTTCACTTTGCACTACAAAAGTACTATTAAAACTTTAATTTACACCAATTTTTGCTGTGATAAACACACTTATTTTAACTTTAAATCGCTTGTTTATTTGCGGAGTCGGCGCTGCATCTACAGTTGACTGGCGTTCGTCAAAAAATGAGGAGAAATTATAGCATATAGCCATATATAACAATAAAACAACTCACCCGGGATAAATAATTTAGTGATGGGCATAACCGGACAATTTTCATAACCGAATTATTTGCATTCGAATCATATTAATAACCGATTGATGATTTGAATCATGATTCGAATCAATTTTGGCTCTCGATTTGTTTCGATTAAGTCAGCCGGTTTGCCGGTTGAAGGTTCACCGCCATCTGCATCGGCATCGTAACTTGCAGATAACCGAGGAACTCAGTTAATCGTTAATTATAATAATTGTATAAATGATTTTTATTTGATTTCTAAGGAGTTTAAACCATTGAGAATAGCTATATCAATACTAATCATAAAGAAATTATAAATATGCGAATACAAAGTATCTATTGAATCTATTTTTAGTTCCTAAAATTCTCTAGTAGTCAGCCTTCCGCGGTTCCAAGGACACACACTTAAAATTTTCAACATCGAAATCCACTTCTTGTCCCGATTGCTCCGTTATTAAAAATTAAATATAAATCTTTTACGATATTGGAAAATCTTATTTCGCTTTTTGTTTATCCCTTATTAGGCATAATCAACCGCGTTTCGAAGCAAAAATTTAGGCCGTTATAAACACAGTCGGCAAATCTCAGACTCAGCAGAACGTTATCTGTAATAGGAACGGCCCCATAAATTTAACTAGTCGACTGGGAATATCAAATGTCTTAAGAACATCAACAAGCAGCGGCGAGCGTCAGTTGGGTCAATCAAGTACATACGTAGAAAAGGTTATATGAGTTATGATTATTTACAGAATTTCGATCACTCGCAGGTCGCTGAGACGCGGCACGAAGTACGTATCAGGTTGAGGTTATTTTTGATTCGATTACTTGGAACGAAAACCGAGTTACACAGGTTATTTCAATAACCGGATAACCGGTTATTTTTGATTCGAATAAGCCCATCACTAAAAAAATTGTGTACTTCAGTATCGAAACGGAAGAACTTGGCAGCTAATAGTAACATTAATATTATCTATAAAAATTAATTAAACTATCTAGACTTCTAAATCTATGTAACCAACATCAACCATTATAATTCATAGAATTCTTCACCCATTTTGCAATTCAAAATGAAATGACAAAATTCAAAATAAATATCAAATTTTTATTTTCTATCTATTGTTTTCGGGACAGTAGATTCCACATTAATATCCAAATAAATCAACCATATATCATAGAGATGTTACTAAGATTAGCACAAAGTAATTATACCATTAGTTATTATAACAATTGCGTTACTACATATTTGCTTAATAACGGCAAGGTTGTTATATTTCTCAAATGAAAACTGTTTGTAGCTCATCCATTTATTTTTTGTATAGGTACATCTTTTATCAAAGGCACATCAAGTTTTTATCAAGAATAGCTATTTTAAAGAAAAATTGTTGACATATTTTAAAAAATTGTAACTATTTCAGTACATCGAGCGTGTTTAAACCAGCAGTTAAATCCAGAGAACAGGTGCCCAATTTGCCAGAAGGCATTTAGTCATCCCTTTAGTTTAAGACACCACTTGCATGTGCATACAGGATCTACAACATGTCCTCACTGTAACATAACGCTAGCGAGAAAGTACAATCTCAAATTACATATCCAGACTGTACACAGAGAAGGATATGCTTAAATTAAATGTTGAATATAGACTGGGGGGTTTGTTTCAACTTTACATGTAAATCCCAAAGATTTCAGTTATTTCTTGAAAATATTGTTGCACATTGGTATTGCCAGCAAATACAGTGAAACCTTGTTTTTCCTTTTACGTTTAATGTGATAATAATATGATAAATAAAGTCTGCAATATTATCGTAGAAGTGACAGAAAAGAGATGTATGTATGTATATGGCAGAACCATTTTTTGTAAATAAAACATGTTTTTAATAAACAATTTATTGTGCCATATAGATTACACAACTACTTGTTTTTAGATTAAACATATGATAGTGGCTAAGCAAACTGAGCGAAAATATGGAAACTGAAATATTTAGATGTTGAAATAATGATCCTAAAGATTTCGATGTGAGAAATTGAAAATCAAAATATATGTACAACCCATCATAACGATTATGAATTCCAAGTGTAATAAGTTATTCAATATAGGTACAAGTAGTAGGATTAATACTAAAACAAAAATAAAACACTACTTACCTACAAATTTATTCTTAAATTTAACCTTAAATACTTATGTTCAAACCAAATACAATGGAAAAAATAAAAGTGTAATTTTTAAAACATAAAATGCTAAATCCTGATACTTTGTATACAAAAAATCCTGCACCTAAAGATATAAATTCATATGTACTATGCTTGCACATCGAAAGTTTGCTTTGTGCGGCACAGGTACGATCGTACATTCGGTAGTGATCGGCATCTTAACAACATCCAAATACGTTACCAAAGATAGCGTAGAATTTAGCTTACGCAAGGCAATAACTCATAGAGTTATTCATTTTTGACCTATTGTGATGTCCAATAAAACGACTACTTTCATATAAAAATTTAATCTTATTCTCCTCGGGTCATAAAAGCTTCTTTATACCCTTAATACATAACTTACTATTAAAAGGATTTTACATTTTAATATAGCAAAACTGTCAAAAACCACTAGCACAAAATTCGAAAAACAAACCATAAATAAATAATATTCTAAAATTACACGATGACGAAAAGTTAGAATGAAATGCACATTTTATAAGCAGAAGCACATCAGCACCAATAACTATTTATTTTATTTTATTCAGTTCACGATTTAGTGGCACGGTCGCCAGTCGCTTTCTTCTTCTGTGTCATCTCCTAGATTTATTACGATTTCCTCCAATTGTAGGTCAATTATCCTCTCATTTTCTAAATAACTAATTTCGTGCTCAGTTACTTTGTTGCAGCATTTTTGCCAGTTTTCTTATGTCACTGTCGCTAGTTCTTCATCCAAGAATGTTCTAACATCATTAAACTTAAATGTAGTATTTCTTCTTGCCACAATAATTTTTTATTAAGCCCAAATTAACTCAATTGGGTTTAAGCCGGGGTGCAAAATGGAATCAAACTTATATGTAATGTGTTGTTTTTTGTGAAGCTTTATTATTTTGTATAATTCTGGTTTGAACGTTTGAGGAGTGACTGGAATTTTTTTTTTTTTTTTTTGTTAACCACTTAACTATATCTGCCTTTTTTGAGTTAATTGTAGGGGACGGTCAATTAGAACATTATGGTATGGTGCGTTATAAATTACCAAAATTGATTGCAGAGATACATTTGGCAGAACCGTGGCCCGTATTCAGTCATCGTGACAAAATCTATGTGGGACAGTTATTTACTGTTTCTCCATAAGTCTGTGTCCATTGCGTTGTGTGTGCATTCGTGCACTGAGGAGCCGGTCAGCTTCTTTATCTGGTCTATATATCGGGAAGTCAATGACCCCTCTGTCTTTTGCTTTCTATCGTACCTTGGACGATAAGTCTCTCAAGAACATCATCACTTTGTCACATAATATGGCCAAAGTATTTCAATATCGATTTATTTGTGGAGGTACTTAGTCTTTCATTGATATTTAGTTCATTTAGGATTGAGATATTCGTACGTTTTTCGGTCCACGACACCCTTAGTATTCTCCGCCAGCAAAACTTCTCAAAGGCGTCAATACAGCATCTATCCGCTGCCCTGATGGTCCAGCACAAGTTGTAATTTAGTGGACTTCGATATTCCTTTATCCTTCCATATGCGCGTTAGCTTAGCTACTGCCGGCTTGGCAAGTGTGATTCGTTGTCGAATTTCGCCTTCACAGTCGCTGGTACTAGTTATTCGAGCACCTAAAGTACTTTTTTTTTTCTATAATAATTTTCAAGGTCAACTTTCTAGGGGATAAGTTGCGTTCCTGCAGGGTCCCTAGTTTTAATAATGTTGGTACATAGATTTTTAGTTCTTTTTTTCTACTAAAAAATGACTGTTATTTTGACAGATATGTCATAATTTAATATCGCTTGCTTCATTTTTGCATTTAAAATATAAAAAAAAATTTGTCAAGAGTTCAAATTAAGAAACTTGGACATTCAAAACTGACACATAACCATAATTTTGAAAAAGTTCTACCAACACGAGGTATAAAAATTTCCTAGTGTTTTAATCACATATCTACCAACATTGTAACACTTTGACAGCTATTATAGAAAAAAAACGTACTTTAGGTATATTAGATTTTCTACAACCTCGATCCCGTTAATGCTTTTGTAATTGTTGTTTTGATTTTTATTTGCTCGGTCGACAACTAACATTTTGCTTATTCTATTAATTGTTTGTTACAGCTGTATTATTTAATAAAATTAAAAAGTTGAAAAAATATGACTATTGTAAGTCATGTTTTTTCGTTAGAAGATTTTGCAGCTAATTTTGTTGTTAATATCAAATCTTTACTAATGGTTGTAAGTGAAATCATTAGTTGTGCCAAAGCATGTTAGTTATTTTTCATTAAAAATCATTTTAAAAGCAACGTTTTGCTGTTTAATATAGCTTCTTCACACTTGATACAATTTGTTTATAACAATTAAAAAAATTTTTGGGACACACACATTTAAAAGGCACAAAAGTTTTTTATCTAAAAATAAGAAACATTTTATAAGTAATATTTGTGAAACAATAAAATCCTCTGTTTTTTACCTTTTGTTCCAAGTCATAAAGTGGTTATAGTTTTATACTATTAATTTCAGTTTTAAAATGGTTTAAGAATAGTGTAAAATTGGATTTCACCATTTGGTATTTTAAGTAGTTTGTGGTTATCTAAAAAAGAAACATTATTTTTTATTAAAATTATTTAAGATACTTAATTAATAGAATATCTTACTTGGTTAGTTGTTTGAATTTATTTCCTTTTTTTATTTCCTCTCTTTTTCCTCTTTCTTAGACCTGTTATAGATGTTTAATAGGTAAGGAAGGTTTGAATTATGTTATAAATTATTTCTGGTGTTATTAAGGTTTTTCTGTAAAATTTAATAGTGTAGGTTAATAAAAAAGGGGATTGGTGTTTTTGATTATATAATTAGTTCATTTTTAATTTTAATTATGGTTGTATCATTGTTAATTTAACCAAGTTTATTACCTTTTTTAAGTTAAAATGGTTGATTTCGTATTTTTATTTTGATTTTCAAATTGCTGTTATTTATAAATTTTCCTTTAGTATTTTACTTTTTTCTCATTTGCGTTGGTGTTCTTCAACCCTGGTTTTGAGGTTTTTTTAAGTTGTTTTAATTTCTATATAAGTATTTTAGATACAAAGGAGTCCTTTATTTTGTATTATTTTCACTTGGTTTGTTTTTTTTTTTTATAAGTTTCTTGTTTTTTTTTTATTGAACCATCTGTTTCGGGATCACTGGAAGATGATAATACTATGATTAGTTGGAATGTTTTAATCTTTTGGGTTTTTTTTTTTTTAGATTAATTATGCTTAGTAATATACTGACCTTTTGGTTTTTTAATCGAGCAAAATCGCCACTCAGTTAAATTACTCTTTAAGAATTTGCTGGTAATTGACTTTTTGTTTTAAAAGTTTTGCTGTTCTTGTTTGTATTTGTTTATAGCTTGTTATTATTCTTTGAAAATGGGATGGGCAAAACCATGGTGTAAAGAATACATGGTGAAACGTTCCCGGGATGGGCAATCGTTCAGAAAGTAGTGGGGAGATGTCAACCAATCCCCGATGGTCCTGCTCAGGAATACTATCACGGCCGCGATCATGGTGTAACCATGGTTGCGATCGTATATTGTTGCTGGCACTGTCAGTCGATGTCAAATTCGAGGTTATCGGGTTACGTTTTGCGTCAATCTGACACCAACTGACACAAAACCTAACCTTGAATTTGACATCGACAGCGTCTTCAACAATACACTTCAGTACTACCAATCGTGCCATTTGTGGGACCATGTCCTATTGGTTGAATTTGAGGTCCGCCCACATTCTGCGGAACGTTACACCTTATATTCTTTACACCATGAGCAAAACGTTCTTGATTTTTTGGTTGATCTAAAATTTTCAAATTTTATTGTATAATTAATTATTTTTAATGATAGATTATTGAATACTGACCTGTTTAGGTTATACAGTAGGTTTGGAAATTTGTTTTTTCCTTTGATTTGGTTAATTATTTTTGGATTTACTTGTGTTTGATTTGATTATTCTTAGCAAGGCTTGGCCATCTTTGTTTAGGCTAATTTTGTCCTGTGTATTTTACTTTCTGGTGTTGGGATCCTAATTTTCTCTGCAATTTGTTGCTGTAATTAATTCTTAGGTTGTATTTAAAAAATATTTATATAGAAATTAAAACAACTTAAAAAAACCTCAAAACCAGGGTGGAAGAACACCAACGCAAATGAGAAAAAAGTAAAATACTAAAGGAAAATTTACAAATAACAGCAATTTGAAAATCAAAATAAAAATACGAAATCAACCATTTTAATTTAAAAAAGGCAATAAACTTGGTTAAATTAACAATGATAAAACCATGATTAAAATTAAAAATGAACTAATTATATAATTTTTGATTATATAATCCCCTTTTTTATTAACCTACACTATTAAATTTTACAGAAATACCAAATTAATAACACCAGAAATAATTTATAACATAATTCAAACCTTCCTTACCTATTAAACATCTATAACAGGTCTAAGAAAGAGGAAAAAGAGAGGAAATAAAAAAAGGAAATAAATTCAAACAACTAACCAAGTAAGATATTCTATTAATTATCTTAAATAATTTTAATAAAAAAAAATTTTCTTTTTTAGATAACCACAAACTACTTAAAATACCAAATGGTGAAATCCAATTTTACACTATTCTTAAACCATTTTAAAACTGAAAGTAATAGTATAAAACTATAACCACTTTATGACTTGGAACATATATAAATATTACAAAAAGAAAAAACAGAGGCAGAGGATTTTATTGTTTCACAAATCTAACTTATAAAATGTTTCTTATTTCTAGATAAAAAACTTTTGTGCCTTTTAAATGTGTATGTCCCAAAATTTTTTAAAATTGTTATAAACAAATTGTATCAAGTCTGAAGAAGCTATATTAAATAGCGAAACGTTACTTTTAAAATGATTTTTAATGAAAAATAACTAACATGCTTTGACACAACTAATGATTTCACTTACAACCATTAGTAAAGATTGATATTAACAACAAAATTAGCTGCAAAATCTTCTAACGAAAAAACATGACTTACAATAGTCATATTTTTAAACATTTTTATTTTGCTGTTTGTCGCATTTATTTCTAGTTCAAATTTTTCGTTTGTCACTTTTATCCGTCTCAGGTACTCTATCATTTTCCCTTCGGACGCTGCCAGTAGTGTTGTATTGTCTGCTATCTCAAATTTGAGACTTTTCTTCTGCCGATAGAGGTTCCACCATCCCATCTTCCCACAGCTGTGCGTATTATCCATTCTCTGTAGATATTGAGCAAAATTGGTGAGATGATACAACCTTGTCTCACTCCTTTTCCAACCTTAAAAGGTCCTGTTAACTGTTGTTCTACTCTGATTTTGGCTTCGTTGAAGGAGTAGAGGTTATGGATTAAGGAAGTTAGATGTGAGGGTACGCCAATTGTTGTCATGATGTCTTAGAGTTTTCCCCACTTAGTGCAGTCAAATTCTTTCTGGTAGTCTAGGAAGCAGAGATAACCAGGTGTGTTGAATTCTCTCAGTTTTTCGATAATCTGATGTTTAGAATTTGTTTCCTAGCGCCTTTGCCAAGCATAAATCCAGCCTGTTTCTCTGGGATTTGCGAATGGATGAATGATCAGGGTGTCCACCAACCTGGAATTCCTGGAAATCTCCTGGAATGTCAAAACTGGCACTTGGAAAAATTGTTTCCTGTAAAATATGAAATTAAAAAAATCACGTGATTCACATTTGACCGGGCAACCATTTTGCTCGTTTACATCTTACGCATAAGACGTAAAAAGATATGAAAGTGTAAGCGTCGTACGTAATATTAGTAAGTTCAATTTACGTCAAGCATAACAAGACTTAACAAGACCCAAAGCACGTGCATGGTGTTTCTGGTGTAATGTTCCATCTTTTCATGACAAGTTGACAACCACAACGTGCGTGAAGCTAACAAAAATATGACGGAGTAGTGTGAAAATACCTGGAAATTTACAAAAATGGTCCTTGAATTCCTGAAATTTTCTTGGAATTTTAAAATTGTATATTAGTAGATACCCTGATGATTTTAGTCTCACGTTGATAATCCGTAGTAACGCTTTACTCACATGAGAGATCAGAGCAATTGTTCTATAGTTGCTACAATTGGCTTTTGCTCCTTTCTTGTGGATTGGCAGGAATATGGATTTTACCCAGTCATCAGGTCATATTCCCAAGTGCCATACCTTCTTAGATATGATATGTAGGATATCAATTCTTGGCTGTCCGGCAGCTTTTATCATTTCTGATGCAATTGTATCAGACCCGGGTGCTTTACTGCTTTTGAGGGCCTTAATAGCAGCAGTTATTTCTGCTTTAATAATGTCTAATACCAAGTCACAGCCTGGCAAAAAACCCATTTCACCACCTACATGAATCGCAATCATTCTTGGTTCTTTAGAATGTGTATGTCCACTATGAACATACTTTTCATCCATGTACACAATTTGATGATTTGATTCCCAGTAGTATTTTATGTGTTGTAAATATTTAATTCTTAAAGCCCTTATGTAGTTTTCCGTTATTCCGAGATCGATGCTATTTAAATTCGAAATCCTTTAAGATAACACCTAAAGATGTGGTTCCACTATTCCAACCTAAATCCTCTCGAAGTTTTGCATGTAATTTATCACTTGTCACTCTTGCACTTTCTATTTTATGGTAATTGTATATTATATTGTGAAAATCACGTTTTTCATAATCTTCTAAATCCGTTACAGGAGATTGACGTGAGCGTTTCTTACCCGGAGTAAAAAATGTTGGTTTTGCCATCTTCAGCTGAACTTTCACCTTTGATAATTGTTGCCACTGATCTCACAGACGCTTTTGTTGCTTCTGATACAGCTTTAAGTTGTTTTAATGTATCGGAAGGGTTTTAAGTTTTTAAAATAATTATACACATTGTATATCACTTCACACGTTTGACTGTGTATTACTTGTCCGTGCTTACTTGAGGTCGAACTCATTTTTTTGCAACCGTGTCTCTTGAGATTGACAATATCAAAGAGAACTGCGCCACTTAAAGTGGAGAATACACAAACTCTCGTCGTGGAATCTGTATTTTAAATATAAAAAAAATTGCTCCATAAAAATAGTTTTCTACACAAATGCCAATTCCATCTTTTTTTTTCTCGGTCTCAGACGGAGGAGAATGTCCTACAGAAAGACGGTGGCAAATAAAGCACGAACTGGGGCGAAAGGATTATAAAAAACGAAAACCGTGTTTCAGTTGTTACAATAGAGTGAAGCAGGAAAAGGGATCACAAGTAGCAAAAAATTTGAAGAAAATTCGCACTTATTGTAAAGAATGCTACGGCGAACCCTTTTTGTGCTTTCCTTGTTTTGATGCACTTCATCGTAGATCTTGCGTATAACTTTGTGTTGCACTTACGTATTACTATATTAACTGTATATGTTTCAAATAAATATATTTATAAATATGACGTGTGTATCAGTTTGACAGTTAGATGATATCCATGCATATCTTAAACTACTCGACTGAAATTTGAGCACAGATTTGAAAAAATGAGAATTTATGTAGTTCCTGCTACTTTAGGTTATAAGTTTTTATTTTTTTTATCTATGAATTATCAAAATATGTTGGTAAATTAAATATTCACTTTTTCACAAATAACTGACAACTAATTTTGAGATGAGGGAAATGTAAACATGTTTTTCATTTCTCTTATTGACTTGACTTGCAATAAACGTTAATAGCTATTTAAGTAATAAGGAATGTAAGGACTTATTAACATTTGAGGTAGGCAAGTACAAGCCAAGGCAAAGCCGCGGCTTGTTGCCTGCCGAAAATGTTAATAGGCGATACATTCCGAGTTATCTTATTATATTTTTCCCGCTGCTTATCGAAATTTTCTTAGATTTTTTTAAATAATCGTTTAGATTATCACCCGTCACTACATAAACACTTGCAATTATAAACAAAATGTCTAAGGGCCGATTTTTCCACCTCCCAATAAAGTTTCCTACAACTTTATCTGCCTTGTAACTAAAAATTGCGTCTTCTCATCTACCTATATTTCTTATTCGGCTTTTAAACAAGGTTAACTGGTCCATAAGTTGTTGGCTAGTTGAACTGCCCGATAACCATTTATTAGGCACATACCTAACCTATGATTTCTAACAAATAATATGTATGCAGTGCATCTGTGCAAGAGAGTTTGTAAATTGTGAACATGTTTTTCAAACTTTAATAATTAGGTATCTACTAATAATATTATGGATATATTTGAAGATATTGACTTGTTAGTAGAGAATGATATTATTGATATAGTTGATATTGTAAATCGTGACCGGAGAGAATATACTGTTAGACCGCGTGTAGATAATTAGAATTTTTGGGATGATACGAGTTTATCAGAAGATTTAGAATTTCTAATAATATCTTGTGCTCCATTAGGTTCAACAAATTCAATTGTTGCATCAGTAATGAGTTCTTCAGTTGCAAGGAATTCACAAGTGTGGTCCACTGTAATGTAATTTTCAAGTACTGCTTCTGGATACTGCCATAGTTACTAAATTTTCTTTGCGTTGTATTGTAACAGGGAATATATCTACAAAAGTGAGAATATAATACGATAATTTCATAGAACATGGTTCATAGTTACAACAAAATTTAAATTTTAAACATACCTGGTAGTGTATTATCGGAATCGTAAGTACTTGGCAAGCCATTAATGCTTAATGATAAATAGCCCATTAATTTTTCTTCATAATCAGTAAATTCTTACGTTACAGCTGAACCACCACTAGTTTTAAATATTTCTATTTTGTTCTTAGATTGTTTTGACTTATTTGTGTGCTTGATTACGTCGTATTTAGAACGCAGGACTGCAGCAGTTCTACCAGTAGTACCTGTCAGTGCTTCAAATTTTTCGCTAATTAGACCCCACGTTTTTTCTTTTTCTTTCCAAGTTACTGCATCGGTTTTTCTATTTTTGACTATATTAATATGCCTAATTACTAAGTCTACCAGAAACCCTATTTTCAGTTCTGTAAAATTCTTTGAACGTTTTCTTTTCCACTTTTCTTCCTTTTTTGCTTCGTCAGCCAACATGTGGTTTTTCGAGGGGCAAGTGTAACCCACAACATTGTAAACAAACTGCTGCAAGTTTAATCAAAATTTATGGTATTTCATAACAAGCAAAGTCTATGATAAGTACTTACCAAACAGTAGCACAAAAACACAACAACTTTTCACAGGAGATGATTTTTGCCAGAGTACGTCGAATTTAATCCGGCACCACAAATTGAAATGGATCAGCAGATCGACTGTAGTGACCGCCAAATGTGCGGCGCTGGTAAAATTACCTGGAATGTAAGTCAATACCATTGCAGTGCTATTGACGGCAGATGGCTCTACCACAGACAATTGTTGGAACTCAAATCTTCGTGGGTTACACTTACCCCGAAGTTACACTTACCCCGAGTACCTTATACACTTGTTAAAACAGCAATCCGGATTATAACAAACTTAATGATAACAGAAATATAGGTCTAAATTATTCAACTTAAGGTCCAGATCACTGAGATTCTACTGGTATAGGCAATATCAAAATTGTAGTTCTTTCAAATGTATCTCTCACTGTATCTTCAGTATCCCCTAAAGGAGACATAGTACCGTCAGATCAAATAAATTTATAATTACAGTCGCCTGTGATTCGTGTTATACGTTTAGCAGGACTGAAGTGTATTGTCAGTCTATGTCAAATTCAAGGTTAGTAGGTTAGGTTTTGTTTGTTATTGGATACAGACTGACGCAAAACTTAACCTGCAAATCTCGAATTTGACATAGACTGACAATACACTTCAGTACTGCCAGATGTAGAACACGGATCACAAGCAACTTTAATTATAAATTTATTTGCTCTCTTGGTACTTACTTAAGGTGCGTTCGTTAAGTACATCACGGAACGGAGTCTGAGCAGATCGAGTTTTAGTCACGAGACTAGCGGGCATCGAATATCGGAAAGTATTTACTGAACGCTCAACTGTCACGAATTGTGCAAATTTCAAATTAAAACGTAAATTTCCTTGATTCATTCAATCATAATATTTAGCCTCTTTTATTTTCGGTGTCAAAAAATAAATAATGTCGACGTTCAATTGTCACTGTTGTTACCTGTCATGTGCTGATCCTCTGTTTACTTGGTTGAAATACGTCGAGCAAATTGAGAAACAGAAACGCTCGCATCAGTACTTACCGATCGCCAACAAATCTCCTCGCTTAGCTTGCTTTATATTTAAAGAACAATTTCAAGGTAACAGAGGTAACCTTTGCGAACGCAGTTTTAGGTTCTACAATTTTTTGACAAGCTTCTTCCACTTTCGTCTGTTTTGAGATTCATTGATAAGGACAACTATAAATCTTGAATAATCAAGGCGCTGGGGTTATTATTGTGTTGCTTTATAATCAAATGTAACAAGTACTTCATTAATTATATGTAATAGTATATTACACAAGTTTAGAAAAGTAAAGTTTTACTAAACGACTATAATTTGATTGAGTACGAGCGAGCGAAGCAAACGAGTAACATAAAAAGCTATATAAGTTTAGTAAAACTACTTTTATTTATTTATTTATTTATTTATTTTGTTCTTTGGGGCAAAAACAGGTTAAGCCCAGTGAATTGCCCACTACAATTTATACAAGATAACAAACTTAAAAATTAATTCAATTTAACATAAGTAATAGTAAAAAAAAAACCGAGGAAATACTGAATAAAATGATTAAAAATTTAAATTAAGAAGAACAAAAATATGTATAAATTCTAAACTTAAACATTGACAGTATTTATAAACAAACATTTATATAAAAGCATTATACCACATGTCCATTTAAAAAGACGGCTGTGGAAATGCACTGTAAGTCTATGTCAAATTCGAGGTTAGCAGGTTAGGTTTTCTGTCAGTTTTGACACAGATTGACGCAAAACTTAACCTGCTAACCTCGAATTTGACAGTGACATTAGCATGTAGTAAAGTGACATTTCTATGCACCAAAGTGCCATTTTATTAATCGATTTTGAATTTAGTAAAATAGCACATTATACAAAATGCGAAAAAATCTATATTATAATTTCTCTTTGATAATCTTTAATTTCATAATTTCTTTCTGTTGACCTTGAATTTTAAAACAAATCAGTTTTAAGTTGCGGGTGTTAATTTTGCTACATTCTAAAAGTTTTATAAGCTTTATATTTCTATGATATTTCTGTTTCTATTAGTTTTTTACTGTTAAAAGTATGATAAAAACAATCTAAATAGTGGAATCAATAGACAAAATTTAGCATTGAATTTTGACTATTTATTAAATGCGTTATTTCCTGCTGAACATCGGAAAAAAGGTTTCACTGTATGAAATGGTTATTATAAATTAGCAAAGAGATATGCTGCAGAATAGTTTATTTTTTGTACAACAGACAATGTGTATATGTAAATTGTTATTTTTGAAAATTATAATAATATGAATACCTACTTTTTTAAATAATCGAGGTTTATACAAAGTTACTGGTGTTGTCTCGGTAATATCATCTGCACGTATTTCTTTAAATATTTTAATGTAGTTGCTCTTTGAAATAGACTATATGAATCTTGAGAAATTCTGATATTCGTATTATTATTACATAATTATCTAATGTGTAATATTTATTTTTGTGTTTATTTATTCTACCCAGTGGTGATCCATTTATTGGTAGTTACAAATGAATTATCTATATTATAATCAAATAAACGTTAACTCTAAGGCTAGGTGCCCACATGCAAATTCATGTACTGAGCTTATTTTTTTAAATATTTGTCTAGTTTTATACAAGTTTGTAACACTATTTGAAATATGATTCAAAGTTAGAAGTATATTTGATAATTATTTAAAAATCGATATTGTATTGTTATTACTAATTACTATTCGGAGTTAAAATTGGAAATAAAATTTTTAAAAATAAAATCAAGACATGAACAATAAAATGCACTTTTTTCTCTAAATTGGGAAAAGTAAAATATGAAACAAAGACACTCTTTGCCATCTTAAGATTTTGGTACACGCTTTTCATGTACAGTGTTTGCAGACCTAAAGCCTTTAAGTTATGTATCGTAAATGTGCTTTTCATAATTTATTTAATATTTATGGGTGTAATATGTAACTTTGTATGTAACTCTATCTGGATTAACTTTCTGTTCCCTTTATGTGTGGTGTTGGTTTAAACAATTTTTTTACAAATTGAACTGTGAACTGTCTATATACCATTAGGTTCTGCCATCCTGTATGGGAAATCTTGCTGTTTTTATCTTGGGATTTTATATAACGCCATACTGCAGTCCATGTACAGACCTATGTGTAAAAACATGTAAATAATAATGATTGAAGTTAAATTTTAACAAATAATGAAAAAAATTTTATTAACACTTAACGATATTGCATGTGAAGTAAAAATAGTCTTTGTTCATCAAGAACGTGGCCAGGCAGAAATAGTAGAAATATATGGCTCAAACTTGCAGGCTTAAAGAAAAATCTTTTAAATACTAGTTACCTTGCAGGAAATTAGGCTCTACATTAATACTCTAAAAAGGAGAACATTAAGACTAGTAATATACACTTAATATGTTGTACTACTCATATATAGATGCTTATCAATCTGAACACCTTTACAGCTCCTCCAATATCAAACGAAAACACTACGCTTGATCCTTCATTGCAGTGCAAAATATGCGAAAAGAAATTTTCCCATCCTCTCAGTCTCAAACAGCATTTGCCTGTTCACATGGGAACAACGCAGTGCTGGATATGCGGTGCTGTTTTATCAAGAAAGTATCATTTGAAACTTCACATGAAAGCCCGACATGCTTGCTAATTGATGTTCATGAGTCTAAAAGGAATTATTTATCTGGATTAATTATAATTTTAAAAAATGTTGGCATATTGAGCTATTGTACATATTTATTTGTGAACTTGTTGAAACAGCAACCAAATTAACTTCTACACTTGTTCCAGATCGCTCTAAAAAAAATCTGAAATTAAAACCAAGCGTCTGTCCGATTTGCTCAAAGTGGTTCAAATCGCATTATATGTTAAAGTTGCACATGCCTAGCCACACGGGTGAAACTACTTGCCATATCTGTAACCGTGTTTATTCAAGAGTGGAACACCTTAAACGACATTTACGACTTGGTCACTAGTTATTATTGTTTTAGCGTAACTATGTTTTTGGTGTTGTTATTATACAGGTTCTGTCTGGAAGTTTCGAAACTGCATTGTTTAGAAATAGTAAATGGGATTTTTGAAATAAACGTCAGAATCATAATTTTAATAATCAAATATTTTACCCTGGTTGTTGTTTATACATTTAGTTCATTTGGTTTTCTAGCCAATCAATGTCTTTATATAACAATTTTTGTTGAGAAAATGGTAAAGAACTGCTAGGAGCAATTTTAAAGAGGGCATTGTTTATTAAAAAATAGCATGAATAGTTTTATTTTATTTTTTAGTTGCAAACATCTTTACATATTCTGAGAAATATTTCACGGTTTCCTTGGCTTTAAAATGTAAAGGAATACTTTGAAATTATGTTGTTTTATCAAGGAAAGGTAGAAAAAGTTTTTTTTTTGTATCAAAATTGTTAATTTAAGTTAGTTAAGGGGTTCATTATTCATGTATGTTGTAGCATATTCCACATGCACATTTTTAAATGCTGCTGCTTCTAATAACCTGTTGTATCAGCAATAGCAACAAGCAAATTTTTTACGTTAAGTTACTTGCTGTTATAGTAAGAATATTATTCGGTTATATAATACACAGCCTCATAATTTGGTGTTGACTACAACTTGAAGCAATTAATTTTCTGTTTATTCACAAAGTTACGAAATTTCCAATACAGACAAAAAATCACCGTATACTTTTAAGTTTATTCCTTTAAGCAGTTCAGATGTACTAATTTTGGATGCCAATTGTATGTGAAATACTTAATGACTGTAAAAATCTGTTATTCAATACACAAGTGCATATATTTTTCTTTAGTTTTATTATTCTAGGTTTATTCATTTTTTATATGTCTAAACACTAACACCTCTGATTGAATAGAACTATCCATTGCCCATTAATAACAATTTCTAATTTTATTCACAGACGATCGACACATGGAGAATAAGTGCCCTCTTTGCTTGAAAACTTTCACGCACCCTTTAAGCCTTGTACAACACCGTCACGTACACACTGGGAGCACGATTTGTCCTATCTGTAAAGTGGTGTTTTCTAGAAAGTATAACCTTAAAACTCATATGAGGAACGTTCATAGCGATTATGTTAAAACTAATTAGTTCACTTTCTGTGAGCTTATATATATTCTTGTACTTATCTGGATTAATAAGTATTGGAAATGTGATAAATTTATTTATTATTTATTTTTATAGTGTAAACAATAAAAATCTACGTATTTCTATATTTGTGATTTAAATTATTGGCTTGAACTATAATTTATTGCTCTTTAAGTACAAAAGGAGACTCAAAAAGTATATATTTGTTTCTTATGCAGGACGGGCCTACTACAACTAAATTCCGTGAATATTTCCCATAGTAACAAACCCATGAAAGTAGCATACTCTAATTATTTTTCTGTAACAAAATATGTAACTCATATAGGCAAATTAAAAATACTTTTGTAGAATATTCACAAAGGAAACTACAGGGGCAAACATTAGGTAACGCGTTATCACAAAGCATAGTTACAATTAGGTTTGCAAGACCCCTGCGAATGGAACATCTGAGGGAGTCTCTAGACCCCCTAAACGTTCACTCTTCATACCATTGATCATATTTAACACACAGAAAAATTAGAACAATATACTGTACTGCATATCTTCTTATGTTTATAATTTTCTGCTGTAGGTCGCACAACTCCAAAAAAATTCCATTTAATTGTTGCTAGCAAATTTGCGAAAGTGAAACTTCGGAATGTAGTGTTTTTATGTGCAAGTTGTGATTTTTGTTTATAATGCCAGTGTTTTGATTGCTGGTTTAAACGAGAAAGTTTTTAATGGCCATCAAGAAATATTGCTTTTTACAGTTTGAAATTTATATAGTCTCTCAACTAATCTTCTCTATTGCATATGTCTGTTGAAAATTCACCATCGATAAGAGAAACCACTAACCAAAGACTGTCTGTCTAACTCTCGCCCTGTATTATATTTTTTATTATAAGTAAAACTTTTTAATACATTTAGTACATATGTTTAATGTTTAAATCATCGAATTCATTAAAAATATTGATTCCTGAAACAATCAATTTCTTGACATCCACTCCTATACGTTTTCTTCTTGCTAAATGCTGTATTGCCATTTTAGACAAAAGTAATCTTAGAAACTTGCTTTTTTAGTCGTCACCATTTTCATGTTTTAGGTATCTTTATTGTAATTTCAAAATTTTAAAAGAGAAATTAGAGAAATGCCAAAGTAATTATATCGAAGGTATTTTCATTCGTTAAGAGTGCTCCATCGTTGTCGCGGGCTAGAAGGCTTAGTTCTCTATTTACCTGTGAAGTGTATGCCTCTTTTGCAATAAACAATTTTGACCTTTCAAACAAAAGTAGCTCGTGGAACTTAATCTGAAGAATAACAAAGGCATCATCTTTGATGTCAAAATACCAATTTGAATAACCTTGAACGGCTCTGGGGGGTACTTTCTGATAGTACTAACAGATGGCTTCACTACTTTACCACATCATGATTGGTAGCCAAGGCAGGAACTGGCTCTGATTGGTAGTAAGGTCACTAAATACATAAAGGTATCGCCATTCCATTCCAAGATTTTGTTCCCCTAAATTAAAAAGGACAGAACATTGTAAGAAAGTGAGAGTGAGAGTGAGACACTAATGACAGGAATCCCAAATTAAAAGAGACAAAAGATATATGTTTGCACAGTTGGCGGTACCTTTATAATTTAGTAACCTTAATTGGTAGTAAGGTCACTATATCAATAAGGTACCGCCAAGAAGACTATACTAAGGAGATGCAACTTCCTATGAGGGCTGTATATAAAAGCGGCCCTTATGTCGGGGATAGCCGTCGCGGCGCTGTCGACAGCGTGTACTGTCGTTCGAGAGTTGGAAGCGAGCTAAATTAACCTGTAATCGCGGTTAAAAGTCAGTTTACGGTTGTTAATCCAATGGAGTGTATTTCAAGTGTGTTATTAATTGTTAAAACATGGTCCGAATTTCCAGTTACACTCAGCAAATGTTTGACATTGACAGTTCACAAGTTTTGTGAATGAATAATTGTACACCACGGCCGCCTTACTTGTCAGCTTTTAGCGGTCCGCTTCGAAACGGGAGTTGCGTGTCCTTAGTATAGTGTTCTTGGGTACCGCCATTAGTGATTTTTTATATCTATCCTTATCTCACAATTTTCTCACATTCTTAAGCGAGGAATGGAATGGCGTTACCTTATTAATATAGTGACCTTAAATTGGTAGCTCTTTGTTCTGCCATCTGGTAGTCAATCTTAGAAATACCCCCTAAGTCACTGCCCCAGGCACTCTAGACAAGTTTCAACATTTGGCTTGAGTGTCTCTGTTTGATTTATGTAATCTCACAAAGGTGATTAAGTAGTACAAATCCTCTTCAGAGTTTAATTTAAAGCCTACTTTGTATGCAGGAGCGTTGAGATCTTGCCATGTTCTTTTTCCTCGAATAATTCTAACTGATCCACCCCCTTTAGCCATTTCTAGATATTGTCCTCTTCTAATAAAAATTCTCTTCCACAACACTAATGCAAGAACATTTCCTGTAACGTCATTTTATACTGCTGATTGTTGTTTATTTTCTGGATCATCGCCATGTAATCAAGTTTATTCCACACTAACAATATTATTTATTAGCAGTTTCTTTAAAACCGTTACAAATGGATTCTGATCGTGTCACATTTGTTTTTGCTTAATTGGAGTTAAGGTATTTTGCACACTTTTTTCACCTCCAAATACGCGTTATTAATGTGAAAAATAAGCATGTATGCAAGACATCTCAGATGTATTTTTACTTCAGTTGTACGAAATGTAAATCTCTGCTGTTGATAAGAAAGTGGTCTTCCTGGTATTTTTCATTCTCAATATCAAGTTTTTCTCATTTGAAGGTTGAAAACAATTATTCTATATCTGCAAGAAATACGAAATCGATTATCTAATATGATGATATCTTTCTAACTCGGGATTAAAATCGTAGTTTTTCCTTTGGTGCATAAGTAACTAAAATATGACCAGTTGTCATTTACTTTATTACCTAGGGCAGGGGTGGCGAACCAATGGCACGCGTGCCATTGATGGCACGCGTGCCATTGATGGCACGCGGCAAAATAATTTGGGCACAACCTCATCGAAACAATTTATTTTTTCGTCTACATTTGAGGTCATAGTAACAAAGTTCATTGTGAACAAGGCTACCGGTGCCGGAACGGCAACAGACTGCGCGACAGAGATAGGTAGATTTCGCGCGAATTTCTGACCGAATGGATGGGAGTGAGCTAGCGCGGGCGACGCGGCGGGACGGCCAGCGGGGTGCTGTTACGCTTAGTTTGTAGTTCGCATACAGTATTTGAAATAACTAGTTGGATTTTACTTTAAGCATTTATTTTGTAAGTTCTCCCCTGGATCGTTAGGCAGCCCCATTCACATTTATTTTTAAATATTGAAAATTGTCCCCTGCATAGCTAGGCAACCCTTGATAACATTTTTCAGCAAAGTACAGCTATGTTGCTATCAATTTAGACCACTCTGCATTCCAATAGATTTTCTGGTGGTCCTTTTCCAATTTTTGTGAGATTTTGATAACCTGAATTGAATTGCGTGTGGTAGTATTTCTCAACCTTTTCCATCCCAGCCTTCGCTTGAATAAGTTGGTTGCCCCTCGGCTTCGTGCTTCACCAGCTTAATTATAGCTTGGTTGATTTGTGAGGGAGAATTTGGAAGCAACGAAAGCCCACTGAACGTTAGGATAATTGTTTATGGTTGCAATCCTTACGTTCACTACGCTCTTGCGGAATTTTGGGGCCTACTTTCGTTGTTTGCACGGCACTCCAGGCTGTCCGCCACCTCCAGGTTAGTCTTCTTCAGCTTCCGCCTTTTAGCTCGGTTATGTACCTAGGACTATGCATTTTTAGCCTATTATTTGATGGCACGTCATGGCCTCATTAACCATTTCTTTAGAAAAAATGGCACGTAGATCAATAAAGGTTCGCCACTTCTGACCTAGGGAATAATGAAGTCCAACTTCATTTTATTCTCGGTTGGAAGGAAACATCTTTTTATTAATTCCAAGCAACACAAAATAATCAACCCTTACAATTATACGATATGTGTGATGTATAGTGAAACCTCTCTTAACGGACACCTCTCAATAGCAAAAATTTTGACACAACGGACAGACTTTAGTGTACAGAACTGTAGCAAAGATGTGATAAAAACCAGTTTCAAATACCCCATGGGTGTCTGTTGTGGAGAGGTTTCACTGTAATAGCAAATTTTTAATTTTTTTTTCAATAAACAAGTTATTAAAAATCCATACCAACACATTAGATATAATTTCTATACTTCGAAATCAGTTCTCATATCTTTTTTCATTGTAGGCTTGATATTACTGTAAATATACATAGGTTACATAATCAAAGCTTTAACCTCTAGACGTCTACAAAATGTTACTAATTAAAATTTAAATATTTGCTAATTTTGTTTGCTTAAACGTTGATTAATATGTATGTAGTTTCTAAATTTATGGTGTATTTCTAATAACCAAATTTCATCAACGTTGTCAGTTGAAAATAGTAGAAGCTTGCCAAAAAGAAACTAAAAAAACTACACGTTTCTTAGTAGAGATAACTTAAAAGGCAGTATTTAGTAAATATATCATCATGATTAGGCTTTTGAATCCTCTGGACTGTAGTCCCTTTTTAAATGGATTCCACTCATATCTGAGGTGGATCAGTTTTCTATAAACCTCTTTATAGCTTCTAATCAAATTTGGCTACTTCGGTGACTGTATGCCATGCATTCTTGTCTTTGTACACTGATCTCCAATTTGTAATGCCTTTTTTCATCATCTATTTCTTAGGCTTCCTCTGTTTTGTGATTCTGAGGGGGTCCAGTCTGTTAACTTGCATGGGCCTTTTTAAAGCACACATCTGCACTTATAATTTCTTCATAGACTTCATAGGTAATTCAACTTCTATACTCTATATTTGTTGTTCTGGTCGGACCTAATATTATTCTTAGTACTTTTCTCTCTTCTTTCTTTTTCCTCTTTTTTTTTGTGAAGTGTGTATTGCATAAGTTATTACAACGGGTTATATCATTGCCTTGTATATTCTGATTATGTCGTTTTTATAAAGAGTGTTAGTCTTTAAAAAAGATTTTTTTCTTTTATCCTTCTTGCAATTTAGTTATTTACTTACCCTCTTTATTCCTATTGGAATATAGAGCATCCATTACAACATGTCTCCACCTCACTCGGCTTTGGGCGTCTATCTTGATAAAGCTCTGTGTGTGTTTCTTTCATCATTTTCTTCAGTCTGCCACATTTTCTTTTTCTAGCTGCGGTTTCCTAACCATGTAGTTCTGTAGTTCTGCATTTCCCCACTCTCATTTCTAACATTTCAAATGTGTTTTCCATTAAAATGTATTGCACATACGACAGAACTTTTTGTTAGGGTCCAACGTTCTCGTACTGTTGCACGAAGCCATGCTTTCTTTCGGATCTCGTTCATTTGTAAAGAAAATGTTAGCATTTGCATACAATGTTCTTTTAAGGTACTGTTGTGGTTGGTACACAGCGTCTTCGTGGCATTCTAAATATAAAATTAAAAGTTACAAGAAATGCCCTAAAAATGAGGTTAGGTTATTACTTACCTCAGTGAAATACTTAATAAACCCCATGAATTCTAGCAGCAATTTTACTTGCACTTATCACGAACAGTACAGTAATATAAATAAATGTATTTCGTCAAACTTAGAGCAGTCCAACATATTAATATTTAATCACACGCCACATTTCAACAGACGATTTTATAAATAAACAGTAAAAAAATTGGTCTACGCATGGCTTGTAAGTGTCGGAGGCAGTGGGTCCATCCAATTCCATTTATTCCTTCAAATTGCTTGTCTGTAGGTTCGTGATGTGTATGGTGCCACAGTTTGTTATTCAACATCTTATGGTACACTTTTAGTGTTAAATGTTGATTTTTTAGCGATAGGCGTTTGATTTCCACGTTTCAGCATATGGAAGTCATTTTGGGCTTTAATGATTTGTGTTTTCTCTCTCGTGAGTCTCTTCATTTTTATTCATCACACTTTCCAGGTACCATTTTGAGGTTTTCTCCATTTGCTTAAGTTGATGTACATAGTTTTGATTTTATTTTTAATTATTTTTAGGTCTAATGTTTTTGCTTCCCCTTCTACCATTATATCATCTAGTTTTTATAGTTCGTAAATAGGGAATAATGCTTTTATTGTTTTTTCCATTATTCTATCAAAATGAAAAAGACGGTTCATGATCAGATGCACTCTTGCCTACGCCACATCCAACATTGCAACTTACTTTGTCAATAATTTATATTAACAACTGCTTTATTGTAATTTCCAATTAAATAAATAAATATGTGCCCCTTTATAAATGGGTCATAATTCCATCAAGGTGTTTAAAAAATAATAATTTCAAGGGAAGAGTTAAGCATGTTTTATTAGCCTACCTTTTTATATACAAATTTAAAATTTGTCTCTGTAGTGTAGTGTAGTTGCCAAGAGTTAATCTTTAATTTAATCTGTGGGATCAGTACTAGAATTCGTCATTGGGACATAATTTATGGCAGTAGAAAAACAAGGCTGTTCTATATTTGAATACTGTAAAGTCATACGTGACCCATTGCCTCTATTGCACTTCCTGTACTGTATGAATAACTCCGGACATTGATAGGTAAAACAAGTTGATACTATGAATTGAAATAATTAAAAATGTTCAATTAGGTAGGAAACTGAGAAAATTCATTGAGGTTTGTTTCAAAGCATCTAGTTACAAGATCCACTCTATAAAGGTGCTTGAATTCTTTTTGTAATTAAATAGAATTAACTATCTACGTGAAATAAGTGATAATCACTAACTCCAAGCACACTAATTATTTACAGGTGATGTAAATTGGAGATATTTCAAAAATTAAATGCAAACATGTTTTTTCTAAATCTGCATATTAAGGGAGGCGTAGCGGATCGTACATATGATTTTAATCCAGCATAGAAAAATTTCAGGTATTGAAATTCCAGTGAAGATTATTTCTCAATTATTTCTGTTCTTTATTTCTCATTACATATTATTCCCGTGGATATATTTGTACATATTAATCACAATATAACACAGTATTTGGTATGAAACATTTAACTAACTGCATATGTAGTCAACTATGATTTGTTCATAATTTTAAATTGCATCAATAAACTCATTTTTAACTTTATCGAATGAGTGCCCTCCAATAGATCGATTCATTCACAACATGGCTTAGTAGGGTACTTGTTCTCTGTCGTGTTCACTACGACAATTAACCAATAATGTTTAAGCGTAACCTCTTAACAGATGTCCTGTTTTAGCATACCCAGAGCATTTTCCACCAGAATCTAACCCAGAAAACAAGTGTCCCATCTGCGAGAAAGCATTCTCACATCGGAATAGTTTGAAATTGCATTTGCCCAGCCATACGGGCAATACAAAGTGTACTATATGTGGACTGATTCTGTGTCGTAAATATGAATTGAAGAAACACCTCAGAAAGAGACACTATATCGTGGCTTAAATTTCTGTCTAGCAAATTTCATCCGTTTGTTGCAGTTCACTGGTATGGACTGTAAAGTTAATCCAGATAAGTAACTTCTAAACTACCTTTGTATGACAATGCTGTATTATTTGTGCATTGCAGCAAGGATATATTTATTTAAAAACCATATAGGATTTATTGTGTGTCATTATTTTACTAGTAGACTTTTTGTGTTAGATTCTGTATAAAAATATAAGTAATAGAGACAATAGCAGGAGGAGGGAAAGTTATGCAATACAGACGAGTTTAGATGTCTCGTATTACTTTTATTTATTATGATTTTTATGTATTTATTTATAGCAGAGTGATATTAGATGCTATTAAAAGTCTACAGGTAAAATAAATTCTTTTTATTGTTAATTTCTCTTAAATATTTTACATATATAAATGTAAAACCGATACGTACCCAGAAGCTTTAGATAATGTTAACCATGCAAAATAGTTACTTTAAAAGATATTTTTACATGGTATAGTATTGCATTACTAGGTATTTGTAAGCTTTTGTGTATCATAGGATTTTTGAAAAGAAAAGTACAAAATACTGAATGTTTAGACAAATGAAATTTCTAGTTAATTTTAAGCTTTGTTAAGATATTTTTTGTATTATCCTACAATATTTTTTAGTATTATATTTTTATATTTATGAATTTATATATAAATTCATAATTTTAACTTTATACATTGTAGATAAGGCTTCATGAAATATTGCCTAATTTTATATAACTTTTGCTTAGTTTCATTGACAGAAACTGGATTTTACCTTTCCATGACAGTAAGAGAGGTCATGCACATTGAATTAATAAATTGCAAATGCTGAAGTAAAATTATTTAATTTATTTGATGTATTATAGTGTTAAAAATGCAAATCTTAAGGCCAAACAAAGAAAACTTTTCCAATGGAATGAATCAACAATTATCTCAAACCTTTAGACTACGTGTAAATAAATACTTCCAACTTAAAATAAAACTTGTGTTTTTCAGTATTATATACCTTGTTTTTAAATAAATGAATACAAATGATCAGTTTATTAGAGGTTTACTTAATTTAGCAACACTTAAAGGTTTAAATTTGGCAATAACATTTTTCACAAAGAAACATAACGACTTAAACAAACTGTGTAGGTACTTTTATGCAACAGCACTGGCAGCATTTAGAAGCAGAAAATTTTGTAAGGACTTTGGCATTACCTCTTGCGTGATTTTAGTATAGATTCTGTTAGGAACTGCCACTGCTGTTATGTGGAACTAGCCCAACATGATCATATATATTCATTACTTGCTTATTAAATATCGATTGTACACTGGCGAGCATACAAAACTGGGCACTCCACATATTAAACATAAAATTAAAAATAACTCATGAATTTTATGCAACTAATTTTATTAAACCAATAATTTGAATAACATAAGTAAAATTAATAAATATAGCCAGGAATAAATAATAAATAATTATTGGCGGATTAAAGCGATTAATACAATTAAAACTGAAAATGAGGACGTTAATACTTCGTCACTGCACCATTGCGGTCTATAACTTCTTATAAATGTCTGGGCATCAAGGAGACGAAGGATATTCTGTATTCCTGAGTCACGATACACCACGTTTCAACAATCATTTGCATAAGTTCGTTTTTGATTGTGTGGCTGGTGCTGGCGGCTTTGGATTTTCTTTGCTATGAAATGTTCTCGATACGATTCAAGTCTCGACTTCGTGAATGCCATAACAAAACTTCAATTTTGTTTTTTGGTAACCAATCGAGCAGTGTGGACTTGGCAGTTGTCCTATATGGAAAATAAAATACAGAGTAACTCAGTATATTAACCAAATTGCTTTACTACTTACTTGTTGAAACGTGTAGTTGTTTCCAAACACCGGCACTGTAGAGGGTACCATGACCCCCTCCAAGATCCGGCAGTATACTGGAGCTCAACTACAGCACAGATTCCAGGACCTCTAGTACTCATCCACCCCCAAACGTTTACTGAGAAGCGGATGCTTTTCTGGAGTTTGTGGACGTACCGCTCTGAGTTGGTACACATGGACGCGTCCATCAGAAGAAGACAAACAATTTTTCGTCCAATAACACAACCCGCTCCCAAAGATTGCTCTGTTGTTGGTGCCATCTGGCCAAGTCCAGCCTTTTGGCTTTATTTTCCTCCGTTAAAAATGGCTGCCATGCTGCTGCTCGATTCTTCAGTTTTGACCTCTTGATGCGGCGACGCACTGTTAAAACTGACGCTGGAAAATCGGTTGTTTCTTTGGCGGCTGCCGCAGTGCTGAAAGGGTTTTGGCGGAGATAATTAAACACATTAGCGTTTTCATCTTTGGTCGAAAGTCTTAATCATTCCAGTGTACATAAATCAAACAAGTGGAGACAGTCACAGTCGGTTCCTTTGATGTCAAAATTCCGATTTGGATGACCTTGAACTGCTCCTGGGGGGTACTTTCCGATAGTACTAACAGATGGCACCACTACTTAATCACCTCATGATTGGTAGCAGAACCAGTAACTGGCTCTGATTGGTAGAACTGTGTGCTGCCATCTGATAGTGAAGCTTAGAAATACCCCCCGACTTACTGTCCCAGGCACTCTAGACAGGTTTCAACATTTGGCATGAGTGTCTCTACTTGTTTGATGTATGTACGCTGATCATTCTGACCGGCTCTCCTATTGATTATCCCATTCTCTCCAATCTTTTGTTTTGCTAGCAATACAGTATTTTAACTAACACCTAGTTCATTTACAATTGCTCGTATGCTAATTCATCAAGACCTAACAACTAACCTAAACTGCCAAGAGCAGAACATTGCTTTAAACATTACAAGACGATAGCGGCGCCCAAAACAGTTTTACATACTCCACTCTCAGCGCATGCACAATAGACATATACTGAATTTGACCCTGCTAACCGTATCCCTTAAACGTGTAGTTATCACAGCTGTTTGGAATTTCTGTTAGCTGCACTATTGAATTGCAATTTTACAAGATTTCAATTTCTGACATTACGACTTCCTTGTTGGGGATTGTATTGATGATGGAAAGATTAATTCACACAACTAGATTTCAGGATGTCCCAATTTTTTATGCTCGCCAGCGTACATACTACATGTATTCAATCCCAAGTATAAGAATTAATTGGTGTAGTGTCCATGTCAGAGATAAACCTGCAATTGTTTTATGACCTCGCAGAACTTTATCATTCACAGAAGCAGCTGTCAAAAATTGTTTGAAAGCTCTGCGCCTACAGAAATGGTGTACTACTTAGCACATATGGAAAGTGGCATTACGGAACTTATCCGTTACTACTCACTCAATAAAGCATCACTCGCTGCATTACATAAATAACTATGATGTTACTAAAAAAAAATGTTAACAGTAACTGTTGTGAGTTATATCATACCATCAAAAAGCGTGGTAGTATTGTACATTCATACAGGGTGTTTTCTAAATATATAAATATTTGAGCACGTGGTAAGTGATTTTATGAAGAAATGCTCAGATTAACATTTTTAGTGTTTCTAAAGGCAACTGTTGGAAATATGTAACAGTAAACCAAATACAACTTATAAAATTACTTACTATTAGATTTGTTAAAAAGCAAAAACATTTGTGAGACAAAATAACAATAAATCAAGCAAAATACAGTCAGTTTAAATTTTGTTAAAAATTGAAAAAATTCAAGAGATAAATGCTGTTCAAAGAGAGCAGTGGCATTCTATAAAAAATGATAGGGGACATAGGTACGTGTTGTAGAGAACAAAGTTCTACCAATCAGCCAGTATATACAGGAGAGCACAATTTTGTTAACATGATGTTTGTTGGCAATACAAAACTTTACTTAAGATTAGCAAGACTGTAACTCTGTCAAATTCTAGGTTAGCAGGTTAACATAACCTACTAACCTCGAATTTGACATAGACTTATAGTCTTACAGTCTTGCCAATTTCAAGTAAAATTTTAGACATAACTCAATCAGTTATTCCTGATTGGAGTAAACATGGCGGTGATGGGGAAATTTTCACGGATCAAAGAATGGCGGTACTCTTCTATATACAGATTGTCCGAAATCCGTTTTGAACATAGGAAATTAATGAGTGCGACAAGGAACAAATAAACAAAATGAGTAGCAGGACAAAGATAGAATGTAATTAAGGCTGGCTAACTTTTTATACTAAAATTAAGTCAGTGGAACAAACAAAAACTTCTGTCAAATATTTTATCTGTCATTAAAAGTATAAAATGAGGTTTAAATAATTAATAGCTATTTATGCAACAAGTGCAAAAGTTGAGGTTTATACACGAGTTGCATACAATATTTTTTCTACAACCTTAAATTTACTGTTATTAATCCATAAATATCGATTTAACAAAGGTTTGCATCTATGACAGTTATAATAATAATAATAATAATCTTTGTTTATTAGCAAATAAATACATAATATATTCACACAAGAACTAAGAAAAACTTAACCTAGAGTACAATAGAACTTTTAATATAGGTAACACAAGCTCTTTTAAATTTAACAAGGTTATTACAGTTTTTTACATGCTCAGGTAACTCATTATATTGCTTTAGCCCTTTATAGTACAAGGAATTTTTGTCTACGTTAGAACTAACTCTCGATAAGTAAAAGTTATCTCTTGAACGGGTGTTATGCTCATGCACATCTCTAACAAATTTACATTTACTAAGCAGATGCTCGGATAACCTATTATTTAACATCTTAAATATAAATACCATGGTATTATATGTAACAGTCTGCCTTACACTTAACAAATTAGTAGCATTTAGCATATCAGTTCTTCTAGTATACCTGTTATAGCCTAAAATTATACGCAGCGCTTTATTTTGTTTTTTCTGAAGTGTATCTAATTGTGTGACATTCATTAGGAATAACAATGAAGAACAAAAATAGAAATGGGGAGCAATAATTGTTTTATATACCGTAAATTTATGTCATAATAAACAGTAGGCCTTGACGCGCAGGTGAATGTTTATAGAGCCAGTACTGTCAAAGTCAGTTATCAAAGGTAATTATTAATACTACACATCTGACTGTATTCATTACATAACACTTTAATTATTTAAAAAACACTTTACCTCTAATGGAAGAAGCAACTAGAATAACTTTACAACTTCACTTCCAGTTCGAAATTGTGGTTTATAACCTCACTTCACTTTATACCACACATGCGCTAAAAGTAAACAGCTGATCTCTTTAAACACGCTAAATTATAAAACGTCAATTTTAGTGAAACAAGCTAATGCTAAAAGGCCTACGTTTAGTGGTGGTCGTAGAAAAAATAATTATGTGAATAGTAAACAGCAGTCGGTGTCTAAGGTACCTGGTACTCTGCATGCCTAGACCTTGTCCATTAACAAACAAACAACAACAATAGTATATTTAAACCTCACTTTATACTCTCAATGACAGATAAAATATTTGATAGAAGTGTTTGTTTCACTGACTTAATTTTAGTTTAAAAATTTAGCTAGCCATGATTACATTCTATCTTTGTCCTGCTACTCATTTTGTTTATGTGTTCCTTGCCACACTCATTAATTTCCTATGTTCAAAACAGATTTCGGACAATCTGTATACTGGCTTTGCTACCAATCAGAGCCAGTTGCTGGCTCTGCTACCAATCCTGATGTGGTCAAGTAGTGGTGCCTTCTGTGGGTAAGATTGGAAAGTACCCCCAGGAGCCATTCAAGGTCATTCAGATCAGTATTTTGACATCAAAGGAACCGACGCTGAGTGTCTCTACTTGTTTGATTTATGTAGGCCGGTAAAACTACGATAACATAATTGGTATCACCGAAAGCTATGTTTGTCCAAAATTTTAGATCAAAATCTCAAAAAGTGTAGGAAAAATTCAATTTAAAATAATAAATCCTTTAACACATGTTCCTCAGAATTTATCTCTACGGAATCGCCTATCATATTTTATATTATTGAGAAATTCTGTGTGTATTGATAGAGCAAATAAAAAAATAAAATGCACTTTGAATAACCTCACTTTTCCCCTCATTAACTTCAACATCTCACCGTTTTGCAGTAAGGAAAGCATATATCATGTTAAAGCGAGTCACAGCCGTTTTAAGCATATATAAAAGCTTAAACACATCTTTATGTCGTCATTTATTAAGTGTACAATATCATTAAACTTAAAAACTATTCACTAATAACAATAACACAAGTACAGAGTCTTAGAAACTTAGAAAATAGTTGAAAAATACTGTATTAGCAAAGCAACTTAAAGCGATGTACACCTGTATACTAAATTTTCTTACAGTGCATTTTTCACTTTTAAATGAATACGTAAACACTTATCTCTCTATGTAACATCGGCATTAACACACATTAAAAACATTAGCAGTTGTTGACTGTATGCAGATGTGAGTGACTCCTCTGTAAATGTTTCAAAAGAAGTTCACTCTAACAAGAAGCTATTAATACATTTCAGATAACAAGGGTTTTGCGGATCACAGAGCAATGCAGCAACTAATGTTGGGGGGCCACAGCATAACCAATTCAGGAGTAACCATGCCTACCCCACCTCTTTTCTTCGACTCCAAACCACCTGCACTCTCCAGCACACATTTTCCCACTCAAATACCACGCACTGAAAAAAAGCAATATCCTACAAGAAACTGCCGCCATTGCCCTGGGCGAAAAGAAACTCGCTGGGAATGCATTCTTTGTGGTCACATCCCACTACACAAACAATGCTTTGAGGATTACCATAATGGAATCCTTCAAGGGAAATAAATTACAAACGACCTAATTCTAATTCACGGCTTAAAGTTGGTGACTTAATGTGATATTTATTATATACCCATTCGCTTCATTTGTGATTATGAGCAGACCTTGAATATGGATATTTTTATCGGTGTACAGAATATTTAGATAGAAAAAGTTGCTAATGCCAATTTATTTTGTATTGACGATATATATTCTCTCCCTTGCTTAAATTTTAGATGCTTCTCAGAGTATCAACGGCGAATGAAACATTTATGTATTTAATATAATTTAATTATTAATAATGCATAATAAATTACCGAGTGTTAAGCACTTGAAGAGTGGATGTCTGAATTGAAGTGACCGTAAGTCACACGATTTTATTATTATTATACCAAGAAGATTTCTGCAATAGTTTATACGATTTGAGATTTGAGATATTCTGTTACTTACAATAAATGTATCAAAACCTCAAAATGATTTTTTTGGCAATGTTTAAACCTCATCTTACAATACTTAAGAGGTCAGTTATTTTCATTAACTTAAATTCTCTTCAACAAATGAATTGTCAAACGTGTTGTTACCAAAACAGCTTCACACTATTTCAAAAATTTACATGCATAACCTGCTTAGAATCGCAAATGTAGTGAGTGGGGGTATAGCTCGTTCGTTATTTCATGACGATTTGACAACATTATACATTTTAAGTACCTATGCTAATTTATCGAACGTAAACATACTCTAATTTATTAATAATCTGAATTACAAGTAGCAAGTCAAAATGTATACAATACTAAGCCTATCTGTCTTCAATATTTCTTCTTCTTAACTTGTACTAGACCAGTAGCTTGTTTAATTCCACAAAGTTGTAGTTCTATGAGCCCTCTTTGCTCATAAGCCGGGTAGGTGGCAGCCGTGCCCGTCAAAAATTAGGAAAACTTCCCTTGCTAGGGCTTAACTGTGTAGTTACTGGGAATCAAACCCAGTTAGCCCACCTGAGAGTCGACTACATTACCCACTTGGCCATTTTAATATTTTGTAATATTTCAATATTTGTTGTCAAATAGCCATGAGATAATGAGTTCTCAGTATGCAGATATTCGTGCTAAAAGCTGTGATATCTAGTTAGACCTAATACTTTTCAGCTGCACAGAATTGGTGCAGCAACACAAAAGTAAAGTTTTCCATTTCCCATCATGAAAGTTGACAATTAACTTGTAGCAGTAATTAGAAATAGGATAATATGTAATTTGATTAATGACAGTAAAGATGGAAGAGTAATTATATTAACATAATTTAATGTATATTATTACAGATACTATAAAACCTAGTCACATTATACAGCTTTACTAGTCAATAGGTTTTGTTGTGAATTTTTTAATTTTACTGACTGTACGGAGCTCTGATTTATTAGAAATTATTAATACGTCGATAATTATTTCAGAAAGTGTAATAACAAAATAGTAACAGTTAATTGTACCTAAGATTGTGCTGTAGGTAGGTACTCTGAATGGTCTGAAAATATGTCAGAACATAGAGTGGCTTAAAAAGAGTATCGTTCAATTTGTTCTGAAGCATTTACATTATACATCCTTTCATTTCTAAGATATTATTGGTCTGTTACTGATTTTTGTACTGTAGTTTTTGGGCTGCTGAAATTGTCTGGAGCATCATGTGCATTTGTACTACTTTATATTGAAATTTAAACTGTCATAACAGTAAGCAAACTGCTGCATAATTATTTGTCTAAATGCAGCAGAATATTACATAATTTCTTGTCAATTAAACTAAAGCATAAAGATGGTAACCATCATTTTATATAAATAAAGCTCTTGGGAAAAAAAATATTTTAATGAACTGAATTATTCTTATTCATTTTTTATATTGAGACTGTTGTATGTTGATATTTCAATTGTATTATTTTTGCTCTTAAATTTATTTAGGTACCTTTATTAACTTTAATTAAAATCAGTTATATTAAATTGACTCTAAAATTCGTACTTGCTGTATATGCATAAATTAATATTGGTATAAATGGAAATGATGATTTCCATTATGTAATTTATATATGATGGATTTACTTATATTTAAGTAGTATCATTAACTGTTCTATAGCTATCTAATAATGAACTGATTATGTAATAATCTTTACAATTTACATAAATTTGTTAGTCTAAACTTAAGTAATTAATATATGCCTATTTGTTTTGTTTTTACTACACTGCCTATATGGAATCATTTATACAAATATATTAATGAAAAATACCATAATATATCATTGTAGATATTTTGTAGTTGTAAATAATTTTTATATAATAGTATTATATTTATGTTTTTAGGTAAACGATAAATTATTTTTAATTTTCGTGTAATTTATTTGCCTATGAATCAAACTTTTATCAGGTTGATAATTACAAAGTGACAAAGTAATTTTTATTAAATGCAGTTGCAGCTTATGGAAGTGATTAATTGATTTATTTATTAATCGTTTCCAATTTTACAGTACACAACAAAAACAAACTAAAAAAAAGAAAAAACTAGTGGGAAGAAACACTATCTCTAATATAAGGACGTAAGTCTCCAAAAGCTATGATATATCTTACACTCCTTTATGGTCGCCGGTATGTGATTCCAGAAATCCAGGCCCTTATAGAGCAGGGTATTTCTAAGATCGCTTCGCCGAATCAAAGGCAGGTCAAAGTCACCTACATTCCGCAAGGGGTAAGCATGCCGATCTACATTTGTGCAACTTTCGAACACAAGTAGCCCGGCAATAGGCCTTCCTTTAACCCTTAATTTGATAATGTATCTTATAGGATACGCTCTAATTATAAATATATTATTTACTGTAAATGGCTAAATCAAGGTGCGCCATCAAGTTTACTGGTCAAAGACATTCTATTTTACAGTTTTACAGTTCTACTAATAGTTTAGCCATCTATACAAATTTGTTGAAACTATTCTATGATTACTTACCAATGGCGGTTGGGTGCAACAGCTGGTCGTGTCGTGTGGTAAGTTTTATTATTTTTTTTACAAATGTCTTTCGAATAGTTATGAAAAATAGGGTTAGGCATTATCTTTAGAAGTGCGTGCAATGTTGTAACCCATCCAAGAAACATTTTAGCGATATTTTGATATAAAAATATCATTTTTATTTTATGAATCCTATAGTACACTTTGCAAAGTTTTCAACAAAAGCAACCACATTTGTTTTGTATCTTATTGTCCACATTGCCAAATTTATAAGAAAATTGATCACGTATCTTATGTATCCTATAGTCGACATTACCAATTTTTTAAGATGATGTATTAAGTTTGTTTTGCATATTTTTTGGCTACATTACTTTGATATCTGAATCAAACATAATGTTTTTTGATTGTACAAAAAAACAATGAATTCTACTATAAAAACGAACAAACATTTAATTTTTTCAGAAAGAAAATAAACAAAATGTTTCCAACCCGCAAAGATAAAATTATAGCTCTTCTTCCTCCTCCTACATCAGATATTGACAGACTTGGGTAGTATCTTATCTTAAAGTATCGAGATACTAGTATCGAGATACTTTTTACGGTATCTTGCATTATACAGGGTGTCTCAAAAAGAATGGGACACCGATTAGTCAGAGATTCCTTAGGTTATAATAAATCGATTAAACCTAATATACCTTAGTACAAAGTCCCTCCAGTAAAAAGTTACAGGGCCTTGAAGTTCAATTTTTTATTTTTTATTTTTTTGTTAGTTTCCGCAAATGTAGAGATATCAATTTAAATTTTGGTATACATGCTTACTATTATGTAGTGCACTAATACAAAAATTTTGGTCAACTAGACTTGACTGTAAGAGGCACTTTACCTACTTTTCAAAACTTTTTTTTGCTCTAACTTCGTTATCTGTAACTTTTTTTGAAATTTTAGATTATTATCTGAAAGATAATGAAAGAGCACAAAAATAATGTACACTTAGTTCTTAAGCCTAAAAGCAACCGTTTGCCTTAAAATGCCTATCAAAGGTTTTTGGTTGTCATTAAGACGTGCAATTATCAAGTAGGCATGATCACAAAAACAATGGGTAATGATTGTAATCTAGTAAACAACATCAAGAAAGCAATTAATGACGTTGGTGTGTGTTATCATTTTTTTGTCTTTTGTACTTACGAAAATGCTGCAACATAACGAACCTCGCAGCATTGGAGAATTCGTTATGTAAAGGCATTTTCTTAAACATAAAAGAACAAATTCTATGTCACTAAGGTCATTAATTGATTTATCTCTGTTTTTTACTATATGACTATTGTTTTTGTGATCATGGCTACTTGATAATTGCATGTCTTAATGACAACCAAAAACTTTTGATGAGCATTTTAAGGCAAACGGTTGCTTTTACGCTTATGAACTAAGAGTACATTATTTTTGTGTATTTTAATTCACTTTCAGATAATAACCTAAAATTTCAAAAAATGTTACAGATAACGAAGTTAAAGCTAAAAAAAGTTTTCAAAGATAGGTAAAGTGCCTCTTACAGTTAAGTCTAGTTGATGAAAATTTTTCTATTAGTGCATTAAATAATAGTAAGCATGTATACCAAAATTTAAATAGATATCTGTACATTTGCGAAAATTCACAAAAAAATAAAAAATAAAAAATAAAACTTCAAGGCCCTGTAACTTTTTACTGGAGGGACTTTGTACTAAGGTATATTAGGTTTAATCGATTTATTATAACCTAAGGAATCTCTGACTAATCGGTGTTCCATTCGTTTTGAGACACCCTGTATAAGATATTTTTTTATACATAGTATCGGTATCGTATCTTAGATACTTTTTTTTAGGTATCTTATCTTATTTCAAAAGATACTTTTTAAGATACTTTCGGTATTTTTCTAGCAAGTCAAATTAAAACTTTCTGAAACTTTCTACTTTAGAAAGTTTTAAAATTTTGTGTATTGACTCATTTTGCTTAAGCTTTAAGGAGGTTGGGGCAATCCTGTGCGGGACGCGACGTAAGGGGTTTGGCCTGTGGTAAATGCATATACTACGGCAGGCATTGCCAACTTCAGAAAGACAAATAAAGTATAATGTTTTTCTCATTTTTGAGTACATAGTAAAGATGAATGTATGGTTTTTAAATATTTTTTACGATTTTGTACCTGTAATAGCAATGAGAAACTATTTTTTACAGAAAAAATGTAGTTTCGAATTGAATAAATTAAACGCTGAAGTTTGGCAACGACGAAAGTGCAGGATAGCGTGTCGCACGGAGTAGAAGGCCGGAGAATCGTTGACATTCCGGTGTTAGCCAAAAACTTGAAATGCCTTGTCTGCGACCAAATTTTGTCGTTATCGTGCATAGAAAATGAAAGCCGCCGTGGTCTTGCAAGTGTCTTCAAAATTCGATGCCATGTCTGTTTGACAGCTCGTACTGTGCCAACGAGTGGTTACTCTTATTCTGACCGCTATGTTCGACGTAAAATATACCACGTTAATTCTAAAGCTGTTCTTGGGGAGTAGCAAGTATTCAATTAATCCGACATACGTATTTCGCTTGCGCATGAAGCGCTGAGATAGCTGAGACTTCACAGCGTTGCCGCATAAAAGTGACAGGCAGGCCGATCGGAGCCATTTTTAGTGCACAACGATATATTTTTCACTAATGCAACAAATGCAGCGAGTGAATCGAGTTCAAATTTTACCAGTGTCTTCGGAGAATATTGCATTTGGTTGTGCAAAGTGTTTCATCAACATTTCTTCGTTTACTTTTTTTTTTAACCGTCCCGAAAGTTTCCGCCCATAAGAGCCCATGTATTTTTACACGATTTTACGATTTATTTTCTCTTATTCTGACGAGACAATTTTCTTCAAATTTATAGGGGAGTTTTTAAATGCACTTTTCTACAGTATATATTTTTTTTACGATTTTCTATTCGTCAAGTACGTAACGCCCCAACCTCCTTAATCCCCTCATTATACTAAGCAAGGGTCTTTTGTTTTATCACGTTGTAGTTGGAAAATTTTGGGTATTTAGATTTTAGAGAACTATTTACCCATTAGTCATTTTGCTTATGCTTTAATCCTCTCATAGTCATTATGCTGAGCAAGCACTTCTTAGAATAGCAACAGTTGTATCAATGTTTATTGTTTTCAACTAAACGCGCAGTTTTGTTCATTGCATTAACAGCATTAGTGCGATATTCAGTTACGCTGGCCTTGTGCTAAGTAAAAAAGAGCACGATTGTCAGATGCCCACCTCGAAAATTTTATTTTATTAAAAGGTTCAGAAATATAAATAAATTTATTATATAAATTGTTTTTTTTTGTAACTGCATTTATGGCGTATGGCCTGATAAATAAAATTTTTAGTTTTTACAGTAATTGTATTATTTTAATATATAAAAAAAGTATCTTAGATACTTTTAATAAATATCTTGTATCTTATCTAAATACTTTTTAAAAATCGGTATCTTATCTTAAAAAAGATACTTTTTTGATCAATGTATTTTATCTTATCTTCAGATACTTTTATAAAAGTATCTTCTCAAGTCTGGATATTGACGAGTCAAGTGACGATGACGAAGAAAAAATACTTCATAGAAATGATCAGGATAGATATTCAGAATCATCTGAAGCCCCCTCACTTCCAGGCTCAATTGCAGAACAACGTGAAGATATTTTCAACATTGCTTCAGAACAGAGTGAAGAACCGAATATTGAACTACAGGCAATAGAAACACCAATCAGATTCCAGAAGATAAGACGACTCCAAAGCAGACATATGTTTTTACACCATTGAAGACAAGATCTCATTCAAAGAAAAAAGGCCAAGAAAGTAAAGAAACAGAACAAAGTCAAAAGAAGAAGGAAAATACTGAAAAAGAAAAACCAAGAAAAACTAACAAAAGATGTACAAAAAATCCAATTATAACATATACCGGGTGACTAAATGATTGAAATTTTTTTTCTTAGGTTGGCACTGTTTATGTTGGTGGCACTGTAAGTCTATGTCAAATTCAATGTTCGCAGGTTAGGTTTTGCGTCATTCTATGTCAAAACTGACGCAAAACCTAACCTGCTAACCTGGAATTTGACATAGACTTACAGTGCTACCAACATAAACAGTGCCAACCTAATAAAAAAAATTCAATCATTTATAGTCACTCGGTATATATAAACCGTTCAATAGTTATTTGCCAGATAGGAGGCCATGTTAGGGTGATGAATTTCACCCTGTAAATATGCTGTCAGTCATTAACAAAAGTTAGGTTATGCTCATTTTATATAAAATGATAATTTTATGTTAATGTACAAAACGTGGTTGCCAGATTTGGTTTGGATTTTGTGCCACTTTTAGTATTGGTTAAGATAAATTTCATGAAAGACACATTGCTGATTCTGAATACGTTTCATACTTTGTTGAGTAGGCATAATGGTATAATGAAAGTCGTTTTTTTATTGTAATTATAAATTGTATACAAAAATATTTAAATATTACAATTTATGTATTTTTTCAGTATAAATAAAGCTTTTACAAGCCACTTTAGGCCAATTGCATAACAATGTGTCTCCATTGTTCCTTATTGATGATTTTATTTCTCCAGTCTTCTATTCCTTTCCTTGCTATGTCTTCCATTACTGCCTCCTTCCACCTATTCGTTGGTCGCTTCTTCTTCTAGTTTCTTGCGCTCTGCCTTCCAATACTATCTTAGTAGCTCTTCCATCTGGCATTCTCCATATATGCCCAAACCATCTTAACCTTCGAAGTTTAATGAAGTCTACTATATTTGGCTCTCCATACTTCTTTTGTACCTCTTCGTTTGTAAGTCTTCTCCAACCATCATCCGTCCGAGTCCCTCCAAATATATTTCTCCGCATTTTTCTCTCCCACCTACTTATCGTATTGTAACGAACGCAGGAACGGCCTTGAGAGCAGATGTGCGCGGGTGAGTCAGAGGCTGCCGGCAGGAGCAGGTGTGGAGATGTGTCACAGAGTTCCAGACTTTCGAATAAATCTGGAGCCAGGTGCAGTGCATGACTCACGCGCGCCCGAAGTCAGATGCGTCATGCTTTCATCTGGATTTTCCGGTGAATGCCGAGAAGTTTCTGGAACCTCTCCAGTGAAATATAAAAACTCGCGCAGCGGGGATGCGAGTCAGTTCTGAAATAATTCTGCGGCAGTTCGAACTCACGTCGAGGCTTGTTAGAAGCCCCCATATAAATAAAAACGCGTGTACATATAACTAATAGAAATAAATATATAATCGTTAGTGTTTAAGAGTGATATAAATAAATAATAATAGTTGTTAGAAATAGTGCCGTAGTTTAAAAGTAATTTGTGTTCTGCTTGATAATTCTCGCATGTGCTTGTAAACAATAATCGTAATAATTCATTGTTGTAAATAAATATTTGAACCCATGTTTGTCGTATAATTTTAAATAGCCCGAACGTTAAGAACGTAAGAGTGGTGTCGGTGTGCGGTTTTGAACCGGGGGCTATATAAAAAATTATCGAACAAACATTAAAATAAATAAATTGTTAACAAGTGCCGATAAAACGACGGTCAGATAAATAAATTGAAGTGAGGATTGTGCATGCCTTTGACGCGATCTCAAAGCAGCAAAATGGAAGCCCAATTAAGCCAACTTTTGCAACTGATGCAAGTTAGCCAGGACAAGGCGGAAAAAGCACAAGAGGATCTTAGGAAAGAGATCCAAGCTGGGCAGGAGAAGGCTGAAAAAGCGCAAGAAAAAGCACAAGAAGACCTCAAGAAAGTACTTAAGGAATGGCTGAAGGCCGAGCAAGAGAAAGCAGACCAAAGACTTAAGGAATGGAAAGCCGGCCGAAAGAAGGCAGAAAAACTTGAGGAAAAATTGAAAGCCACTCAAGAAAACCTCAAGGATGAACTTAAGGAAGAATTGAGATCCGGACGAAAGGAGGCAGAAAAAGCACAAGAGGATCTTGGGGAACAGCTGGAAGCCGGGCAGGAAGCACGAGAAGAGCTGAAGGCCGGGCAGCAAGAGCTGGAAGCCGCAGAAGAGAAAGTAGTCCAAAAACTTGATGAGAAAATAAATGGAAGAGTTCGGTCTCTGCTGTTGGATACTGGAGCGACGAAGTCCATCACCAGGTCTGACGTAATACGAGACGAGGGTCAGCTGCTGCCCACCAGGACACGTCTTCGCACTGCCACGGGAGGCGCTGTGACCACACATGGGGAAACTGATTTGAAGATTGGGAATCAAACCCTCAAGCATCGGGACCTGATGGCTGACAGTGTGAACGAGTACATCCTGGGAATGGATGTTATGGATAAGAGTGGGTTCACTGTGGACTTGAAAAGCGGCGAGTTGCACGTGGGTGGGGAGGAACTTTCCCGACACCCAGGAGGAGAGATCGCGGCACAAGTGGTATGGGCGGAAGATGTTACTCTGCAAGGACGAACCGAGAGGGTCGTGGATGCATACCTGGATGGCGATCTCCGGAGCAAC